>JAHHFK020002078.1:0-224843 GCA_024533555.2 Aedes koreicus | reverse complement strand
GAAAAGCTTGGAGTTTCCGCTCAGCTTGTTGCATGGCTTAGGTCTTACCTGTGTGGTAGAAAACTGCCAGTTAAAATTGGCTCTGCTGTCTCTGACTGGTTCACTAACGGCTCTGGCGTCCCACAGGGAAGCAACTTGGGTCCGTTGCTATTCTCGCTTTTCTTCAATGATGTCGCCTTGCACCTTGGTGAAGATTTCTGCATACTATATGCCAATGATATGAAAATATACATGATTGTTGAAAATCTTTCGGACTGTATCGAATTGAAAAATCTTCTTAATCGGCTTAGCGCCTGGTATCGTGCAAATAGTATATAGTATAATAGTAATAGTAATAGCTCAGTGTCCCGAAATGTTCGGTAATAAGTTTTCAACGAAAAAAAACGACCTCTAATTTACGACTATGTTATTGGCGATGAAACACTTACACGGGTGGATTCTATATGGGATCTCGGAGTCATTTTGGACAAGGAGCTTACATTCAAGGAACACTACGAGGAAATCATCAAGAAAGCGCGTCGTCAACTAGGTTTTGTATCCAAAATTATAAAAGAGTTCCGTGATCCGTATACGCTTAAATCGCTGTATGTTTCATTGGTTCGACCCTGGGAGGGAGAAACAGACTTAAAAAATGTTAGTGTCAAATGAGACAGATTCGAGCTGTCAAGTGACGCCAAGAGAATAAAATATCAGTCAGAGAAAAGTATTGATATTGGATATAAAATATTTTCTTGCTTGAAAATACTTTGAACAAAAATATTTTCGTGTTCTCATTGCTGAAAAGATAGGAAATTTGCAACTCTGTTGAGTGTAAGGCATATTTTTTCATAAATTTGACCAATTTTTCAATGCCTAGAGACATTTATTCTTGAACCCAAGTCTAAATGTACCGATTACTTGATAACTTGTAAAAATAAACTTGATGATTTCGATCATGAAATAAATTTTAAACTAATTACATTTTAAATTAATTTCATGAAAATTTTTTTACAAGTTATCAAGTAATTAAATGAAAAGAGATGTATTATGGCAACTACATGGGAAGAAAACTATCGTCAAAGCAAATATATTTAGGTCAATTCAAACGTAAACTTTTGTTTGTTCTGGCCACAAATAAATGTTAAATTTGTTGCAAACGTATTATATGTAAAAATTAGCGTTACGTCAATACTTGATTTAAAATTATTCGTTTTAAAAATATATGTGAATATTTTTGGATTTTAAATAGACCCCTTAAAATAAATAAAGGGTGTCCACGATGAAATTGCCACACTATGAAATTGCTCTAACTTTTTAACCGTTGGGTAGAATTTAATTTAATTAAATTTGGGTGGCTTTAGTTCATAGTGCATTATTTACATCCTGCAAGTTTTAAAGTCCTGTGATTAAAACTCGCGGAAATGGAGTCGAAAGAACAGCTCGTGCGTGATAAAATCTTGCGCATTCATCACGAGAACAAGGATCTCTCGCATCGTTCCATCGCTAAAACGTTGGGAATCGTGAATTCCACGGTTTCGCGAGTGATTAAGCGGTTCGAGGAACGGTTGACCACCGATCGGAAGCCCAGAAGTGAAGGAAAAAGTATTCCGTACAACACCAAAAATCACAACCGCGTAGTTGGGGCCTTCAACCGAAATCCGAACGCCTCCGTTCGGGATGTGGCTAAGAAGCTGCACCTAAGCCGAAGTTTTGTCCAGAAGGCCAAAACTAAGGCTGGGCTTCGAACGTTCAAGGTACAAAAGGCCCCTAATCGCGACGAGAAGCAGAACAAGTCCGCCAAAACCCGTGCCAGGAAGTTGTACCTCAACATGCTGACGAAAGTTGAATGCTGCATCATGGACGACGAAACATATGTGAAGGCCGACTTCAAACAGATCCCCGGCAACCTGTTTTTCACGGCCAAGGATAAGTTCAGCGTTCCGGAGCATGTCCGCACTCAGAAGATGTCCAAATTTGCGAAGAAATTCCTGGTTTGACAAGCCATCTGCACGTGCGGGAAGCGGAGTGCACCTTTCGTGACCCAGGACACGATGAACGGACAGGTGTACATAAAAGAGTGCCTCCAGAAGCGGCTGCTTCCTCTCCTGAAGGCCCACAACGTCCCAACAATCTTCTGGCCGGATTTGGCCTCATGCCACTACTCCAAGGACGTGCTCAAGTGGTATGCGGACAATAAGGTCAATTTTGTGCCGAAAATGTTCAACCCTCCCAACACTCCGGAGCTCCGCCCCATCGAGAAGTACTGGGCGATTATGAAGCAGCACCTTCTTAAACGACCTAAGGTAGTGATGACAGTCGAGGAACTGAAGAAAGTATGGGTTTACATGCAAAAAACGGTTGATTCACAGGTTGTGCAGAATCTTATGGCCGGGGTTAAGGCCAAGGTGCGGGCATTTGCGTATGGACTGTAAATAAAATACGAGTAAAATGGTAAAATGAAGTTTAATAGTTATTTCTCAATCCCTGAAAATTTGATGGCAATCGGATGAAAACTCGAATTTTGCGAATCAATTTTGTGTGTGGCAATTTCATCGTGGACATCCTTTATGTTTATTTCGAACATGCTCTACATTTTTGTTAATAAATCAGTTGGTTATTAATATTTTTGTTTTTTAAATGCTTTTATTCAGTTTAATAACCTGTTGGTTAAAATCCAATTGGATTAGTTTCGGGATTAGACATTGTGGCATTCTGTAATATTATTGCGTTGTAGCCTCTCCAGCGGTTCCTACTCATGGTGAAAGTTAATCCCAAAATAATACCATAAAAAATTAAATTTACCAAAACCCATACACCTTTTATGAAAGATTCAAACATTTTTATGGCGCATGGAAAATTGCAAACAATTTCGTTGTTTACGCTTCCTTTGGCTTGGAATTAAACGAAGGGAAATTTTACGCGCTTGTTAAAATTAATTATTTTTTTCTGTGTGACTTCACACAAAACTGGAAGTATTGAAATAATTCGACATGGAATACTGACGAAAGCTATTATTCCAATCCTTTTATCACTAACTAAATTATAACTAACTAAATTATAATTAACGAGATTTATAGAAATCCAAGATTCTATCGCTTTATAGCGGCTAGCTATCGGAAGGCAACAAAAATGCATCAATTGATGGAACATCATTTTTTATTTGCGTGATTATCGTAGCCGGAAACAAGCCTTTTCAAAATAAACTTACAGAACGTAATTAAAGCAGATTATAGCACTCTTATTATAATCAAATACCTGTAAAAAAAAACTAATATTTTCAACTAACACTACAGACTCGCGAACTCGGTTTAATTTAGGTTGTCTCAGAGCCCAGCCGACAGAATTTTTTCCATTTGGATCTTGTAATATTATTACTGGGAAAACGCAAACAACTTAATCCCGGATAATTCTTGCTATCTCGGCCACCGTATTTAACTTTACACTTCATGTTGAACAACTTTGAAATGCCTGCGGCCAGCTGCAAAAAGTGAAACGAGCTAAACCTGATTTGTGAACGAATATTTCCCGACTGCATGAAGTCATGCGACGGTAACACATAAACATCAGAGACACGCCAAACAAAAACTACTGATTTACCCAACAGTTTTCTTGATTATGTTAGTGTGTTGAAAATTTTCATGTCCAATATCGATACTCATTCAATACATTGTATGTGTAGTATTTGTTTCTCCCTCCCAGGTTCGACCCATATTGGAAACGACATCTGTCATGTGGGACCCTTACCATGTAACAGTAGTCGATCGAATTGAAGCTGTACAACGGAAGTTCATTAGATTCGCCTTACGCCTGCTTCCGTGGAATGACCCACTGAATCTGCCACCGTACGAAGCCAGATGCCAGCTGCTGGACTTGAGTACATTGGAGCACCGTAGAAAAACTGCTAAAGCTGTGTTCGTCTTTAAAATATTGGCTGTTGAATTTGACGCTCCGAATCTACTGGCTATGTTGGACGTGAACGTACCTGGGTACAAACTTCGTTCCAGCGATTTTTTTCGCTTGCCTCGAAGTTTCTACGAGTATGATCAGAACGAGCCTATTCGGTCAATGATGAACGTATTTAACCATCGGTTAAATATCCTGACTTTGATTTTAATATTAGTGTTGATGTGTTTACAACTAGAATATAGATTCAATTTTTGTCAGATGAATAAAATAAATAAGTAAATAAAAAAATAAACGCTATCGGTGGATGGTTCGCTGTAAAGGGCCGCTTTTATAGCCAGCTGTTTACGGGGAGCCGTCTCTCCGGTCAATTTACGAGCGATCTGCTTGATACGCGCCATTTTTCATCAGCACTCTTCCAGTTGCGGTTATCCTTACTTATGAAGAGGCCTTTACACTTTGAAATACGCACAAAAGCACCACTCTTCTAATCATTATTTAGAGGAGAAGATTTTAACTTAAAAATTTACAACCACGAGAGAACAGAAAAATCGTTACAGCTCTTGAAAAACCAACCGTCCGCGGGCAAAGCTTACTGTGATCTCAATATGCAACGGTTTGATGAGATAAAGAGAAATTCCTATCAAAAGAACTCTTAAGCTAGGAAAATCAAATTGGTCGTCCTGAAAAGGACGCATTATAGATGTGGACTTGGAATTTAAGCCTTCTTCTTAGTCATCTGTAGAAGCAGTTTAGCGGGTGGCAACTTAAATTTTGGAATTTTTCAATTTGTCATTTTCCTCAAGCTGTCAAAAAAAAAAAAAGACAAACATATATGAAGAAGATCTAATTTATTGAAATTAAAGATGGTTGAACATAAATTAATGAATATTTAATGGATCCAGTTGGGATCAACGCGTTACAAGTGAAGTAGTCTTCGGTAATACATATAATGTTTTTAGAAATGACCGCAATTTAGAAATTTCTGAAAAGAAGTCAGGTGGGGGTGTTTTAATTGCTGTTTCTATCAAATTTAATTCAGAAATTATTGATACTTCAAAAGATAAGGAATTTGAACATGTATGGGTGAAAGCACATATGGTAAGTGAAACATGTATTTGCCGCAGTGTATTTAAAAGCAAAAAGCACACAAAATGTACAACAGAGATAGTAACAGCAAAAATCTGGCAAGATACTTGAGTATTTGCGGTGAGCTGAATCTAACCATAAAAAATGCATTTGATGAGCATAATTCAAAAACTGAACTTGAAGTTAAGTCTTGCCAAAAAAAAATTTAATTATGTTAAAACTAAATTGAAATCTGACAATTTCCCATCTAGAATGCATCTTAATTCAAATATTGGTGATAACGTGGCAGAAATTGGCAATCTGTTTACAACATTCTTCTAAGAAATCTATACCACAATTACTGAAGAAGATCGCGATTATGAATGTTTCGATTTCTTTCCGGAATTTTCAAGGGACATCGGAGTTAGTCTAGTCGAATTTCAAGACATCTTGCAAGGTTTGAATAAATTAGACGTTTTCAAAGGTTCCGGCCCTGTTGGAATACCACCCGTATTTATGAAAAACTTAGCATTGGAAATTACAGTACCTTTATTTTGGCTTTTTAATATGTCATTGGAATCTGGGATCTTTCCCAAAATATGGAAATGTTCCTACCTAGTACCTATTTTTTAAAGTGGAAAAAATCTGACATACGTCACTATCGTGGAATTGCATTGTGCTTGCATTCCTAAACTTTTTGAAGAAATTATTAATGAAAAATCGTTTACTCAAATCAAAAACAGAATGACTAACAATCCACATGGATTCTTCAAAGGACGATCATCTAGCACACATTTACTGCAATTCGTTAACTACTCTCTGATAGCAATAGACAAAGGTAACCATGTAGTAGCTCCTTATACAGACTTAGGGGGGACCCCGGCGTAGTGGTTAGCATCCATACTTCTCACGTCAAAGTCACGAGTTCGAATCTCACCTCCGAACAAGCTACGAAAATACCAAAAAAAGGGAATTTGAGTAACTACGACGGGAGATGAACCAGCCCGAGGCTGAAAATCTCGATAATCAAGACAAAAAAAAAGACTTCAGCAAGGCTTTTGATCGCATTGACGTACCCATGCTTCTATTCAAATAACAAAAAATTGGAATTGAGCCATGTTTTCAAATTTTCAAATGGCTCGAATCCTATCTCACTAACCGTCAACAAATAGTTAGATTCAAAGGGAAGAAATCAAACCCTATTTGAGTCACCTCTGTAGTCCCACAAGGCTCTCATTTAGGCCTCCTATTATTTGTTTTGTTCGTGAATGACATTTCGTTTGTTCTTAAAAACATTAAATTTCTTATCTATGCTGATGAGATGAAACTATTTTTAGAAATAAGAAATAAAAAAGGTATCATGACATTTTAGAAAAAAATAAACTTTTTCTATGTCTGGTGTAATAAAAGTCTTTACAGCTGAACGTAAAAAAAATCGATAACTTGTAGTAGGAAACGAAGCACCCCAGACATAACTATCAATTTAGATAATCAGCCAGTTGAAAAGTGTAAAAGAGTAAGGGACTTAGGAGTTATCTTGGATTCGAAACTTACATTCATTGAATATGATTGGGTTTATAAAACGTTTTTGTTACAATTTTCATTGCCCGTACACGATAAAAACATTGTACATTGCATATGTGCGGTAAATACTGGAATATTGTAGCATAGTTTGGTCACCTTTTTCAGTCATACAAGAAGAACGAATAGAATCGGGACAGAAGCAGTTTTTACTGTTTGCCCTTCGTAAATTAGGTTGGACAAGGTTACCTCTTCCATCTTATGAAGCACGCTGTATGCTCATTAGCATCCCATCATTAAGGGAGCGCCGTAAATTTGCATTAGTTTCATTCGTAAATGATATTTTTTCTCAACGCTTTGATTCAGTAGAACTTTTACCTAAACTTAATTTTTACATTCCGTCCCGGCAACTACGAAATAGAAATATATTTACTACAAGCCATCATCGCACAAATTACGCCAAATTTGGACCCCTAAATCAGATGATGGTGACTTACAATAAACACTGAGAAAATGTTGACTTCAAAATGACTAACACAAAACCGAAGCAATACTTCAATTCAATTAGATAATCTAAATATTAAAAATGTAAACCTGATAGGTTAGTTTT
This sequence comes from Aedes koreicus, assembly GCA_024533555.2. Classification (NCBI taxonomy): domain Eukaryota; kingdom Metazoa; phylum Arthropoda; class Insecta; order Diptera; family Culicidae; genus Aedes; species Aedes koreicus. Next base: position 217,762 of record JAHHFK020002078.1, on the reverse strand, counting down.
CTGAGGCGTACATGTATCTAGGAAGTGAAACTTAAAGTGTCACTATCATTGTAACAAAGCGGTCTACTACTGATTGATGACAAATAAATAAATAAATTTGAAAACGGCCCCGTAATCGGCGATGCTTTCGTTTAATATCGGAACAGGAGCGTTGTACGGCCTTCATGTCAACTTTGCGAATGTATCCCTTTGATTGTACTAATCAACTGTTTGGAATTCGTGGCTCTCCAGTTATTTTTGTACGCCAAGATGCTCAAAATTCCGAAGGAATCTTCGATTGGGCGACACTGAGGCCGATTTGTCGGGTTGTGGTTTTTAGAGAACAGATGGGATCGATTAGGTATGCAGGAACGATTGTGTTTTTTTGACGTAATCCGATGACGCTTTATGTTTGATTATATAGGCTACCACCCATTGTAGCACGGAAGCCAAGTCCAACAGCAATGGGCTCTCATCTCTGTTAGACTTGATCAAGCTTTATTAACCACTGATTATCCTAATCATGCCATTGTATGAAGGGCCAAAAAAGGGCTGAGTGGATCGACAGGCAACATCACTTATATGTTTCCACAGGGATGTAAACAATCTCCTTCCAGCAACAAGATTGAACAATTGGTCATAAGAGCGAGCTATCTAACATGAGGATGCCCCAATGGGCGGGGAGAAGAGCCCGTCCTCTATTCACTATATTATTTTCTGCCGTAATTATTTCGAATAAAAAATTTCACCTACTGAAATTGAAATTGAAGCAGGGAAAATGTTGGCTTCGGCTATGCTGACTATTCTCAGTTACCGATTTTCTAACCTCCAATTCTATATCATCTTCCATTAAAGTAGTTCACTGAATATATTCATGTGATAACTTGGTTATTTAGCTATAATTTGATTACCTTTCAAATAGTGGGCCATAATGTTAAGCCACATCACTCTTCAAATAAACCACATGCACTCAAAAATTCTGCTGTTTTCGTTGCCTATAAAAGAACATTTTTTTTCACTCGCAGTTCAAATGGAACTATTGCCGAAAAAAGGGTTGCTGGCAATAGTTACACTAATGAGAAAAGTTTCATGCTTTGTAAAAACACTAGGATAGTTCTGTCAATTTTAATTGATAGAAGATTACGGAGCAAGTAAATGTAAACGTAGAAAAACAGCAAATATGTGCACGACACTACGAACATACTCATGAAGGGTGGACTCTGCTTAGCATGCCTAGCCCTACCAAGTTGACGGTTCCTTTTGGGCATAAATGCATTCGAAACATCGAGAAGAAATTGATTTCCTCCACAGCATGCTGTTGCACAGACGAATCCTGCGTCATCAACAGATAAACAAACCACCACCAACACCTTCACCAGCGTCTTTCAAGGCTAGTGCGTCGCATTCCACCTATTCTGCTTCTGCAACGACGCATATTTCGTCGAATAATATTTGGGTCAACTTCAGCGAAAATATGTGCATACTTGCTCCATCCAGCTACAAACAACACTCATACACACAAAAAATGAGCGGTGCACCCGCGACAACAACAACGCCGGCGGAGCGTCTCGCCGACATCAAGAGAATGTGACGTCGCAGCTGCTGTCGTCGCGCCCACCCGGCCCATCACCGGTTGAGCTTGCGTCCGTTAATTGTAGGCGCGCGATCAGGTCTATTACATAATAATCGTAAGTTGACCCGACTCGCGTGCCTCAGCCAGTCATGCGGCCGCCTGATAGAGCCTCGGGAAGCTCTGCGAACCCGAGACCTGTTCGTCGATATCGATGCCTGTCGATATTGTTGGCTGGGGTCGTCGCGCGAATCAGCTTTCACTGCACACGGCTGTTGCACTACTGACTGATTTTTTTCTTTCTTCACTCAAGACGACCTTCAGGGTAATCCTGTTTTTGTCACTGCCGTCTCCGTATTTGTTTTCGTCTTCTTCAACTGTGTCACCGCGAGCTGGCTCGATGTAATTCAATGTATGATTGACAGAACTCCGTTAATGTTATTTATTAATATTTCGATGGAAATCAAATGTAAGGTATGTTCGAAGCAAAAAAAAGGGGCGCCTATAAAATTCCTATAGGTATGGAAATTTTGTGTTCAATCATATCCAGCATTTAGAATCATAAGGGATATTATTATATTATGGTAGATAAATAATCCCTTATAATTTTGAATGCTAGATATGAGTTTTGTTTCAAAATTATTCAATTTTTTCAGAAATGCTGCTTGCAACAATAGGATCCTCTGCTTCTAGGTATTTTGCTGGAATTTTAAGACAGCGGCTCTGAAATACATGTACTTCCACACTTATAATTCGAAAGCTTTCGATGGCTGTATCATTTTTTGCGTTACTATGATTTTGTGGTACACTTAGAAATTATGAACTTTACACGAGACGTAAGTCATGTTTGTAAAAAGTCGGGGAACGTAAACAAAGATTTCGTGTAAAATTATGTCTCATGAATCTGACATATACGCAATTCAACGAGAGATGTATTTGATTTAATTTATTTTCTCATCTCTTTCAACTCATTCTTCTGTGCTAAAGGACGCTTGCATGTGTTGGTCTCAGGGGACAGAAATTTGCATGACATTTTGGTAGTAGTGTGTATGTACGTTCCCATAGAAACAAATATTCCTTCACGAAAAAATCTTCGAAGAGATCAGAAATTCAACCTCATCTCTCCAGAAAGGTGTTGCTTGGTCACTATTTTAATGCTAGTCTCTATTTCCATTGCAAGGTCTCAAAATGGTCTCTGATGTCACTCTTTTAATTTCTCGTTTGAATGGTCTTTTGCTATTCACTGGCAAATAGGAATCAGTGCATAAACTGACATTTGTTATTTCTAGTTTGGTTTTTGCCCGATTATAGTGTTTTTGCACAGATTGTTCCATTTGAGGTTCGAGGTGTAACAAAACATTAGAAAGAAAACAATACATGCGCAGTGAATATAAAATGCCTGTTGTGGATGAAGCATGGTGTAAGGGAGAATGGGACAACTGCTTACGTGCTTAATACCTACACAGAAAGAATAATGAATTTTAACAGGCGCCACAGTTCCCCTCGTTTAATTCCAGAGACCAGAATGACTCTATGTATACACCATTTAATCAGCAAAACTTACAAATGTTTTTGATTAAATGTCCAATTAAGCGCTATTAGTATAAGTAGTTCAAATTTATACTTAAAAATGACCTACTATTGCTCCCATACAAATCTACATATGAACAGGTTGAAAATATGGCTTTCCCTTTCCGGGTCCCCAAAAACGGGTGACATTTCGTTACGTTTCATTCCATGTTTAATACAGCTGCAAATTTATTGTGCTTTGTTGCCGGTGTCTGGTTTTATAACTGAAGCCCGTTCCCTCTTATGAATTTGGCTTCGTACAGCATTCTCGTGCCTCTCTTCTTTGTAGGCAATGCTATCAACGCCAGTATAAAGCACACGATTCGAAGCAAAATGATTCCATGGGGATATTCAAGTTCGACTGAGCGGCACGTACGGTTGTGTTTTTCGCTCTCAAGCACAGAAGAAAGCGCTGCAAAGGTTTGCAAGTTTCCCCGCTTGACCTATTGCCGTTTTCCATGCCCTTTAACCACTGCGTCCGATACTTAGGAATATTGTGGTTTAATTTAGTGCTAATCAAGTATTCAACCACAACTAACATGTGGTAGACATGTTCCTCCAAATTCCCAGCTCCTCCAAATTTTCATTGATTATATCAATGTAACGATCAACAGTCAGGATGCCTTCAATTCTCACGAGATTTCCTACGCCGACGAAGCGAAGCATTCTAACATCATAGTACTTCCTCCACCATGCTTCACCGTCTTCTGAAGGTTCTGCTCCAACAAGCGATCTTCCGACTTCATCCAAACACGAGAGCGCTGTTTCTTGCCAAACAACTCGAATTTGCTCTCATCAGACCACACCACTTGTATTCAGAATTAAACGGGTGAGCAAATTTTAATCATTTAGTTTTGTTGATTTTTCTAACTAGAGGATGCATGCGTTGACAACGAAATTGTCTGCAATCTTTCATACGCCATCCAACTTTGTTGGCAATACAACAGACCTGATGCCAGCGATATTTGGCTTAAATATACATGAAACATCCCATTAATATCTGCCAAATCTAGCATTTCCATTATGTGCATTAGATAACGCAGAAAATTACATGTTTCTTTCAAACTATGTACGCTTCGTGAACCTTAAGCGGACTTTGAAGCCTTTCCATGTTATCTTCTAACTTTACTTCTAGATTATTAACTGAACCCAATTCCAGGTTGAAATAGGCCATTGAAAAACAGTATGCACATTTTTTCTCAGTATCATTTAAGAAATATGTACACAGATAAAAAGAAACATTGAGTTTTCTGCGTTATCTAATGCACATAAAAGGAATGCTAGATTTGGCAGAAATTAATGGGATATTTCATGTAAAGTTAAGCCAGATAACGCCTGAATCCAGCTTGTTGTATGAAAGATTGCAAACATTGTTGTATGGCTTATGAAAGATTGCAGACAATTTCGTTGTTTACGCTTTCTGTGGCTTGGAATTAAACTAGGGGAAATTTTACGCGCCTGTTAAAATTCATTATTTTTTTCTGTGTACCCATCCTTAGTTCTTAAGAAACCTTTCAAGGCATTTAAAGAGCATCGAATATCCACTCTGTGTAGTTTGTTGGGGTGGCTCAAAAATTCCAAAAGTGACTAGGCGCTAATTTTTCACTCCTCAACATTCTTGTTTTTGTTCGCAGACTGGAATTCGAATTGACCAATAAGTAGAATATTATTTATGAGTTGTATTTTAGTCAACTAATAGATTTTTTTCGGGGACATGTTTCATGCAAAATCTGAACAAGAGTTAGTTTTTGAGATGGTCTCGCGTAGAATTCTTGAAAAGATTTGAAGGAAATATCAGAATATTTTCCAAAAGTTGGTTAGAAAATGGAGTAAGCTTCAAGTCAAAAGTTAAAAAAAAACTATGAACGTAGTTTTAAGGAAGTCTTCAGAACAGGAAAAAATCCACAAGAATATAAAAGACCCAAAAGAAAAAGTACGTTTGTATTGCGATTTTGTATTATTTTATTCCATTTTTCCCTAAGGATCGTGACTTGGGCAAAAATACAACACATCAATTTGCTTCGAAAAATTCGATGTGTGCGTGGGGTTGTGTATTGTGTTAGGCGACGAGGGTGAAAATCGGGTTCGATGATGGCTCGAATAAGAAAAAAAAAGCAAATCAAAAATGTTCATTGATATTCGAACTGTGGCTGACAGCGTGGCGGCTCTCTATGGTTTCAGTTGTTTCGATTGTCGAGGCACTTAGCGGTACAGCGATGAATTTGTTTTCGAGCAATCTGTGTGCATCCAGCACACAGACACACTTGCACGGCTTCGTGTACAATGTGTCTCACAATTGGTGTCTTGGTTTATTTCAGCTGGGTAATTTTAACAGCGGAATTGATTATACCCGTTTGGAGTGAATTGTTTTGACAGCTTATCGCTGAAGATAAATAAGCGATTCCGTTTGTTTATATTTATCAGCTACCATGGGAACCATACTGGAGCAGGTTTTAAAATTACATTTTCAAAAGCTTAGACCGTGTCAGATATTCATTAGCCAGTTCGGAGTGAGTAAGCATTTTGTTTTTCGTACCTTAAAACGGTTCAAGGAAACTGGAAATGTACAAATTTTTAGACCGGCCATGCTTTATGCTGTGCCAATATGGTCTAGTTGTTGTGCTACCAGGAAAAAAAGCACTTCAAAGGATTCAGAACATAGTTCTGAATACGATTTTGAAGCTGCCACCATGGTTCAGTACTATTGAATTACATAGAATTTCAAACGTTGAGGCTCTAGAAGAAATGTCTAACAAAATAATTCATAATTTTACACAATAATCATTGCAATCTTCAATTGCAATGATCAATTCTCTCTATAGATAAGAACTAGTTTTAAGAAATCAATAATTATTCTTACATGCAGGCAAAAAAAACAAAAATACTGAATAGAAAAGGTAAAAATAATATTAATACAATTATATATACATTATAGCATATAAGGTTGAAATGCTAATTACTTAGCAGGAGCACCTAGGTTAATATATGAATGTAAAATAATGTAAAATTTGGAATAAATAAAGAGTTAAAAAAAATATTGGACGAAATAAGGAAAACTTTGGGCCTAGTGGGGCCTCATAGAGCAGTCGGAAAACATTTCGGTTCGATTTCCAGCACAGTTGAATGTCTTTTCGAGTTGAAAATTTGTTTGAATGCCCTTGAGCTAAGCGTATCATTGTGTTTGCCGCACTCTATAAAATTGGATGCTTTGTGAAGCAAACAAAAGCCTCAATTTAGAACTGACGATGTGCTTCAAGAAGCACTATTTTAGTGGCAGGCAGAACCTCGTAGGGCATTGAAAGCCATTTAGAAGAAGAAGGGACTACACTATAAGATATGAGGCGGCAAAAATCAGAAAATCGACTTTCACCAATCCTTTTTTTGGAATTTTCTACCAATAGTACTAAGAGAAATCCCAAGTTTCAAGCTGCTAACTGATGTGATTTCAAATATATTAATGGTCAAAGTTGAACAAAGCCTTAAAAAAATATTTTTTGTCGCTGAACAACATATAACTTTTAATCGATATTTACTAAATATTATCTTCACTACCTATAGGTTTCAATACATCATTGGAGAGGTAGTAAAGCAAGCCAGGTATTTGAACCAGGCTAAAAATATGTGTTTTTATGAAATAAATGAATAGAGGCACGAAAAATAATATTTAAAAAAAGATGAAATTTCAATTTTGTTGACCGGCAACTTTTTTGTCTCGCATAGTTTCAGGTTAAAAACTGGTTCTAGGTCAAGTTCTATGTCTACACTAACAAGTTTTATAGCGATTTGCTACGACCACTTGCGACCAATGAAAATAGAGTGTTTTTTAAATTTTCGGATACTGTGGAACATTTCAAGGCCAGAAGTGTATTCTATTTTTTTTTTTTTATTTAAGCCATATGAGCTGGCTTTTGTAAGTTATATAACCATGGAATATTGCTTATAAATATACTTAAATACGAAAACTATCGAAAAGGGGTAATTTTTTTTAACAAACACACTGCAAAAAAAATAGTGAAAAATAGAAGAACACATTCTCAAATGTGTCTTTGTTCGAACGCGAACATTTCAATTGATGATTTCTCGTCTATAACAGTTTCATATCATTTGGGTAGGGAAAAGTTTTTTTTGTATGTACACATTTTTTTTGTTTTGCTGAGGCAAATAGCGGCATTTAATTGTTATATATTCATTATGTAGTATTTCTTTACAACATCGTATTATTTCCATCCAACAATAAATTGAATAAATAAATGTTAGTCTTGTAAAATTTCAATAGATTTAACAAACTTTTTCAGGATACCTCAAATCAAGATTTTGGTGAATTGCTGCTATCGCTGAAAACGAACGAAAACGTGCTTAAGCGCGGAACCACAGAACTTTACACTTTAACATTTTACAACATTTCTTGCATTTCAGGATCAACCGAATGAAGATCATATATTATAGATACGAATACTTGTAGTATTTTTCATTTACATGAATATATACACTATCATATAAATATTTCATGGGAATGGGAGGGGCCATCAGGGCACCCGATTGAAGCACTCTGGATGGGGAGAGTGGGAATGCCAACTCCCCATTGCTAACAGTTTGTGAATAGAGGGCGGGCTCTGCTCCCCGTCCATTAGGGCATCCTCATGTTAGATAGCTCGCTCTTATGACCAATCGTTCAATCTTGTTGTTGGAAGGAGATTCTTTATATCCCTGTGGATACGTATAAGTGATGTTGCATATCGATCCACCCAACTCCTTTTTGGCCCTTCATACAATGGCATGATTAGGATAAGGCAGCATTCATTAATTATGTCACGCAAATCTGGCCGAAAATTAACCCCCCCCCCCCCCATGTCACAAATTGTCACAATTTTTGTAATATAAATTTATGCACATATAACAATTATTTGAACATCAAATGCATCTCAAAATTTTACCTATCTGTGCATTTCCGTATCTGGAGTAAATATTGGCTGGTTCGCACATGAGTTCCAAACCAGTGTTGGTCATAGTCACGAATTGACTTCGGATCTATTTCAGAAGCATCAGGATCGATATATTCAGCCAACGTCGGATGACCGTCGATGACCTCATCATTCCAGACTTCTGCCAAAACTTCACCAGCGTACTGGAAATTTTGCTTCTCCAAAGCTGAATCAGTTGTACGCAATTGGGAATCCAGATGACTACCAAACTGGTCGTGTGGTATTATCAATCCAGAAAGCTCCTTACTCAAGGGTGACATACGTCGCTCCACTCTATTGAAAGCACTCCTTCCTGGAGCGTTCGTTGCAATGAACAGCGTGTCAAGGTTGTACTCTTTAAAATGGTGTATTGCTATCTGTATTACCTTGCGATATCTCGGATTTTCATCAGGTCCACCGTCGACGGTAAAGATTAGGACTGGTTTGACCAATCCATCAAACTTAAAAATACCATCAAACGATTCAAGAGTTAGAAGCCGCTTGATGTCTAACGCATGAGAAAACGCCGTTGACGAAGCGTGTTTGCCTGACCGAATTGCAATGTAAGTGGGGCCCGAAAAACCAACAGCCTCCGGTTTGCCAAGACCATTCGGTTTGATTTCGATTCCAGCGTACACGGACGGAATTAGTTTATGCTTATTTGCAACTATCCAATCGTGGTCAGGAAGCGTGATTTTGTACTCCACATGCATAAGCATGGGAGACTGCTTATTGGCAGCCGTTAGGCCTATCGCCACTCTCGCCTTATCATCCTGACTGATAAATCCTACTTCATTGGGCCCTAGCACAGATGCCAGTTCTTCCAATGATCTTATGGTCGCTGTACAGAATCGGCCATCGGGATGATCGTTGTGTTTTGCATTACTTGCGCGCATCAACTTCACTGGTACAGTATTTACGTGACATTTACCTTGATGGGAATTGGCTCGTTTTGGGATTAACCGCAGATATGTTGCTGTTCTTTTGATATTGAATCCCTTGCCTTGTATTGCAGAAGTCAACTCATCTAAAGTTTTAACGCTTCTGACGCTCTCATCACTGCGCTTTTCGTGGGCCGCAGATCCATGAAGTGCGATATCGCATATTGCCTTGAGCAGCTCCGGTTGCTGCTCTTCAACACGAGGGCGGCCAGGAGAATTTCGGAATGAAAGATAATTTCCTGAAATTTGATATTTATATCTACTGTGCAAACAAACTAGTTAATATATCATATTTACCAGCCTCTGGGATGTCCCGAATTAACAGTTGTTTAGCCTGCTTCATTTTCTCACGATGCTTCTGCTGCCGCTCTTGATCGTCTTCCTTGATTTTGAGATTCTTTTCAAGTTTGATCTTTTTAATTTTTAGCCCTTCGAGTCTCGACTGATCATCATCCGTCAATAGTCCAGCAGACTTCTTGTCAATCAGAAGCACTACCTCAGAGTTCAGATTATTTAGCTCAGCTTTAAGTTGTTCCAGTACTGGTGCAGGGCGTTTATTTGATGATGACGGCTGAGCCATATACTCAATTTCCTTGATGGGTTGCGCGGGTTTCACTGTCGGCGCTGATTCCTTAGGAGCACTCATAGACTTTCCCCATAGTTGAAGAAGTTTACCTTTTTTCTTTAGCTGCAAGGCATGAAGCTCTTTTATTTTGTTATTGACTTGCTCTTCAAGTGCGGTGTTGTCATTGCCCTTCCGTTCATTCCAGAAATTAGTAGCATCCAATTGGCACTCCCTTTTCTTCTTATCCGGGTAAGCCTTTACATACGCATTGTACAGCGTATTAAAAAGTTCTCCTCGATTCATTTTCCAAAATACACTAACTGCGCGAACCAATTTTTCACCAATAAACACTGGACTTTATTCACTGACGCACACTGAATGAGCTGCAGCTGTCATTCATGAACGGTGGAATAGTATTCACTCTAACTTGAAAGTACCCATTAATGAGTCGAAAAGTACGCATTTTGAAGAAAAGTGGCTTAACTCATTATTAAGAGTATACTTTCCTCATTTCTGAGTATTGCTTACTCATTTATGAGTATCAATTAATCATTAATGGGTAACGAATACTCAATTAATGAGGAAAATATACTCCTAATAATGAGTTAAGCCACTTTTCTTCAAAATGCGTACTTTTCGACTCATTAATGGGTACTTTCAAGTTAGCGTGTTAGGTATGGTAGGTGTCGGAGCCAAACACCGGATCCGTAGGGTACTTGAAGTAGCTTGCTAGCTCTCTTGCGACAGAACTCAAACGTGTCCTAACACGGTAGGAAAGGAAATAGGTGTCGCTCAAACTAGCAACTGTCGGGTAAAACGAGTGCTCTGTCTTGGCTCATGGGTGGAAAATTCAACTCTTCTTACGCTGAAAAGGCCGGGTTGGGTTCCAAGGCCGTTGACAGCAAACACTCTAGTCGTAGGGTGGACTGTATTCAACACTGTATAACACTGGGCTGTTGCACCGGATAATGGATCCAGAAGATATTGATAGAAAAACTACTGCTTCTATTCACTTATCCTTTATTGCTTTTTCCTTTTGATCTTAACACCTTAGAATTGATATAATGACTGAATGACTGCGCCACTGCGGTGCCGTTTTTATATTGTGCCGCTACTGCTAGAAGTTCCAGAACATGGAAAGTTCCAGAACAATGGAAAGTTCCAGAACATGGAAAGTTCCAAAACAATGGAAAGTTCCAGAACATGGAAAGTTCCAGAACGATGGAAAGTTGCAGAACAGGGCGTGGCATAGTTAATGCGAGCGGTGTGTGAGTGCTGCATGATTACTGCTGTTGCTGTTCGTTTACGAAGGGGCGTGAACAGTAGGGATAGTAGTAGTAGGCGATATTGCATAAGAATATCATTTTGTTTTTGTTTTTTTTTTCAAAAATGTGATGTCACGATTCAGCTTACCCCCCTCCCTCGTTTGTCACAAAATGTCACGGTTTTCTGAACCCCCTCCCCCGCCTAAAAGCGTGACATAATTAATGAATGCTGCCTAATCAGTGGTTATTAAAGCTTGATCAAGTCTAACAGAGAGGAGAGCCCATTGCTGTCGGACTTAGTTTCCGTGCTACAATGGGTGGTAGTACATATAATACATACACAATTTTCTTGTTTTGCTTTCTTGTCTACTTTTGATAGGGTTAATCATGTTTTAGTCTAGACTTTTTAATACCAACGACATTTTATCTTACCTACGTTCTGAAGGTTATACCTAAGGGAAGGTCCATTAATTATGTCACGCAGTAGGGGGGAGGGGGGGTTCGAGAAAACGTGACGATCCATACAAAAAAATTTGAAGGTCCATACAAAAAACGTGACATGGGGGGGGGGGGGGGTTACAAAAAGTCAATTTTTGCGTGACGTAATTAATGGACGTTCCCTAACGCATGTACTGTACTGGTTGGTACCACACAGTGATGCGCTATACAGCACAGTGCTTCTACCGTTAGGAATGAACTAACGAACTAGGGTGGAATTCATACCTGCAGTAATATATAAACTGAAGATGAAAAGATGGATAATAAAACAATTATTTCTGTTTTCGACGCAAATTACTGCTTAAGGAAATGTTCAAAAAGCTTTCGAATTGATTTGCCATAATTTTATCATCTCGTGAAAGAATCACAAACGCCTCCAGGATAAGATTTCAAAGCGCTTGTCCGAATATAAGACAAAGGGGCAGTAAGCTACCCGCAACATACAAAGACTTGAGGAAAGTTCTCGGAGTTTGTTGGACGGATATTTTGGCATCGATGAATTTACGGATCAAGATCTAAACGTGACTTCAGCATCTTCGGTCTCGACGTCATCAACGAAACGAGGATCGAAACCTTTCATTGAGCTAAGTGAAAGAGGAAAACGTCGCTTGATTGATAATCAAGGAGTGGACTCTATAGAAAAAGGCTTTGCTGTTAGCAAGACGAAACGGCATACAATCAACGGGAGGCCAATCTAGTAAATGTTATCGGACATTTTTTTACAAAATCAAAAAAAAAATCGCAGAAGATTCTTACTCTATTAAATGAACAACGTGGAATAATGTCAGCCGAAGAAGTTTTTAGTATTTTCATTGTAGCCGAATTGAGTAGGTTCCAATATGAAGTATTTCATAGAGAGTTTCCATCAATATTTCCACCTTAAATCGTTATTGGAGCAATGAAAAAATATGCGCCCCTCCCGAAGAGTTCATCAAAGAATCCGGATCAAAAATAAATCATGCCCATCATGCTCAAAAACGATCAAGAGTAGACAACTAACGTGATATCTTCATTAGTGCCCTGAACAAATCAGACCCATACATTAGTTCAATTTGGATTGCAAAAAGACGGCAGAAAAATATATCTCAGGATTTTCCAGGTTATCGTAAAAAAAAATTAAGATATCGGAAGACTCTACAGACAGTTCATTGGCAGATACTACGAACTGTAATGCATTGGAACAACTACTGAATACTGTTGATGAAATTGAAGAAGAATTTGTTGGTGAATTATGGAAAGTGTGAGCTGTTTAGTGGAATACCTGTAACTAGAAAATAAGAAGAATGATTAGTAATTTCCATTTAATTCCAACTACCTTTATTGCTTATCTTGACAGATACGCGTATTTCGTCTACAATTTGCAGACTTCTTCAGTGTCGTGTACAAATACTCGACTCCGAGTATTAGTACACGACACTGAAGAAGTCTGCACATTGTAGACGAAATACGCGTATCTGTCAAGATAAGCAATAAAGGTAGTTGGAATTAAATGGAAATTACTAATCATTCTTCTTATTTTCTAGTTAATTTGTTGGTGTTTTACTCTTTTTATTTTTTTTAAATATTGATATTTGTTTTTATCTAATTGTTATTATTATTAGCAAAGATATTTTTAATAAATAAACATATTTCAACAAGAAGTTACCAAACTAACTTTTCTTTTTATCTTTTAGAAAGTTCCCTGTCAAATCAAACAGTACACAGTTAAAATTATTTTGTAATTTTCAATCTATTTTCATGCACATAAAAAGAGCATGCAAATACCTTCAAAATTACATGAAGCTTTCAATTTACACGACTTGAAAATCACATGTTGCAATAATTGCTTGCTTGGATTTTACATGACCTACTTCAGATGCTCGCAACGTTGATTATTACATCCAAATGATTCACGTGAGAGTGGAGGAGATAATAATCGAGAAAGAGATTATTGGTTTATTGATAACCCCTACCAATAACTTGATAATCCAAAAATGCCAGCCATGGAAGTCAACTGTTAGGAGAAATCATAAATAATGAAAAATGTCAATTATACGACATTCATTTCTAAAAACAAAAAAACAAAAACACCCAGGCTGTGACTGCGGTTCATGTTTTCAACATGACAAAGAGTTAATCTAATACGTTCCTAAAAACTTCAGGTTGCTGCGATGGGCGAAACCGGATAAGTATCAGTGAAGAGCTCAAAACACAATGGATTCTGAAACAGCAATAAAATCTGCTTCACTCGATTTGACAATTGCTAAAATGTCTTTTGTCCTCCGCTCTTGACCGCTGAATGACAGCTAGAAGAGAAAAACAGCACGGAAGCTTATTCGAAAAAAAATCAATGCAAGAAGGTTCATATTTACACGATCATGTAAATTCATACGTATATGCATTGGAAAAGTTGTTCGGTGAGATTTATTATCCTTGCAACGTGTACTAATGTATGATCCGATGGAAGTACACGTATTTTTCAATGTTTATCAATGCTCCAGATATGTTCATAATTTTTTATTTAAAATTTAATAAAGCAATGGATTACAATGATATATTTTTACCATTCGAACGTCTTACATCACATGTAATTTTCATTATTTTTTTGCTGTGTATAATCTCTGTTACAAAATTTGAATGATCTTCAGCATTTAATATTTTTGAAAAAAGTCTCATAAGAGGTATTCTTAATTAAATTAATCAAAACCTTTTTCAATACCAGACCATAGGTTTTAAAATTACCATAAAAAATACTTTTTCATCATATCAACTACAAAATATTAAAAAAAAATTACAAAAATTAAGGAGGTTTGCAAGATATTGTCAGCTTTTTTAAATGAATGAATTTAGCCCTTTTTTAAAACTGTTAATGGAACGTTTGTTAAATTCTACTGACAATATATTTTGATCAATCAAACTGCAGAAAACCGGGGGAAAAACTACAGGAAAACAAACTGAAACTCTCTATATATTATTGTAGGTCATTTTCAATCAACAAAAGCTAAGTTCTTTTCAAAACTTGATCGTGAAATGTTCAGAAATGTGCATTAACAATATATTTGGTTAAAACCAGAAAGCTCACAAAATCTCGAAAAAATGATGAAAATATTTTTGTCCGCCTGCTTGTATGAAAATCTAAGCAATAGTGGGCTATGCCTAACATTCAAGCACTAAACACATTTTTTTTTTGTAATTTCGCTTGCAATCGATTTGTAAAGATAGTTTTTTTTATACATAAAACGTATACTTCTTAAATTTATACAATGTACAAAATAAATTTCGTGTAGAATCACTGCTCCTCGTCTATCGTATTGGCACATGTAGGTGTTGCTGCTAAGGATAGCAAAAATCATTTGTTGACATGAAAGAAAAAGTTTAACAAGTTTCGATTCGATAGCTGTGCATTCATCTTTATTAATCACACTAATTCTTTCAAGTTCGCAAGTTGCTCTTCCCAACAGGACAGGATCAATTTCATAATCAGAAATGTTAAAAAAAATCATCCCCTTCCTATGGTCTCCATTCTTGAAATTATTTTAAATCGATAAAACAAGTCTATCACACATCCATGTAGCACTAGAAAGTATGTCTTTTTTTTTCCAACTAAATTTTCTAAGTTCTTTGATTCTTTCGTACAATACACGAATGTCCTTTTTAAGTGTACAAATGCTTCTTTTTTGGCAGCGCATGTGATTTTGAATCCGAATATCTAGTACAAATCAATTTTAATTTTAAAATGTTAATTTCAGTAAGGGAACTAATTTTTTGCCAATTCTTTTCATGAAACCAAACAATTTTATGAATGTTGTCCAGACTGCATACCCATTTGGAAAACATTTAAGGACGCGTAATTTTCATGGATAGGCCCTATCCTAGATCCATAGACCCACATCAAAACTCTTTCCAGCCTTTCACTCTTCATTCACCGGGTTACTTCACTGTAGGAGGAACTGAGCGAATTCTGGCCTAGAACAAGTTTTGAGAAGTGCAAAAGCAGTTTCGTTTCAATTGCGTAATTTGTCTCTCAGTGTTTTTAACCTATATTCTGCCAGAATTAAAACGATTCATAGTAAATTGCTTCAAATAACACCTTCGAATATCACGTTCTTACCCCTGACGAATGTACAATCTTCGTTTTTGTTTCGACACACTGTTGAGAGAACTTTCAATAATTTTGGATGGAATCGTTTTACTGGCCGATAGTCACATTAAGGATGGTCGAGACTATAGTGATATTCGTTCAATTTCGATGGCGTGACAGAAATCTCTAACCACTGTCTCAATTATTTTGCTGTTTGAGCTTGTCCCCGTCCACACCGCATATTCCAAGTATCACACTCAATTTGACTGGGCAGGTAAACAAACCAAACAGACACAAAGAAACCCATTAGAGCGAGCACCAACCAAAGTTGTCAGAACATGCTTCCTCACACTTTGCATTCAACATTCCATACACCACTCTACAATAAATAGCTTCCGGAAGAAAGGGGTCTTACACCGTTTAAACTGCCAGGCAAACACTTCACAATTGAATGTCAGCACAAACACAAAACCACGTTGGTCTTCCTGCTTACAGCTGATGCCAACGTGTTTACACTTCTTCTGCCCTAGCGTCTCGATAGAACGAATCCACACGAACGCACAGCGCGCAACACCGGAAAACTTTTGAATTAGACTACTTTTGATTTTCTTTTCGACACCACCGAAACAGAGACACCAGAGGTTGGGGGTTGTGAGAGCACGCGTCCGTACCGCGCCGAAGGAGACTTTCGACTGACTCGGGTCGACCTGGTTGGGGTCCAGAGCGCGAAAAATTCGACAATGTACGGGACGTAGTGATGTCAACTTTTCTATGTGTACACAAAAGTGGACCAACTGACCAAGTTCAGTTTACCGTAGCCAGCCCGCGTATGAGTCTGCTAAGAAGGCATTCGCGATTGGAGGCACTATGCTACATACTACATTTAGTAGGTACTATTTGCCGAGGGACCAGGTGCGACGATGGCGGTACTGATGCCGATAATGACAACGAAAGTGGTGATGTGTAGAGTGCTTGGACACATACGGGACCAAGTTTGTAAGTCGCGTAGTGTGTGTTTTCGTTTGGTTAGTAAGTACTAGACCACTAATTGTTCGAATAGTGGGCTCTGGGGAGTTAGCCTGGCTAGTGCCGGTAGGAATTAAATTTTGCGGTATGTCCGCAATTTGTATCGAGTTTATAGAGTAATTTTGTTTGGGATTTATTTGGGTCGAAATAAAATTGTAATTGCTTGTTGTTTGAGATATCAAGTCGTATTTGACTTATGTTTATGGTTTACCTATTCTACACTTCCATTACTATTGCCAATCTGCAAACTGGAACAATATAGCAAAGATATAGCAGAAAATGCCGAAATGTTTGGAAAATCATGGGAAGATCTTTCCGATGTGTGTCAAATATTCAAGTATTCAATGTAGCCATCTGATTTTATTTTAGGACTTCTCTTAGGTATCGATAATCACATTAAACTTATTGCCGGCGTTTAATGTTGTGGATGCTGAAACCATTGCCACATGTACAGATTATTCAGTATTTTAAAAAAGGTAATTTTGGGTAAATACTGGCTAAGAATCAGTACATTAGTATATTCAGATTATTTTCTAAAATACAGATATTACTGATTTTTTTTGGATTTTAGTATTGATTTGAATTAGATTTATAAACAAATTTAATTGTTTAGTTCCAGGATGTTGTGGTCATTCATTTTCGATTCATTTACATTTCTATTACTCATTCCAGAAGCTGTCATTCAAAATATAACGGGTAACATGCTAATTGTTTCAACAATCGCATCACATTATTGTTTAGATCCTTTTGACAGAAAATTATTCGTGCATCATAAAGATGTCTATTCAAACCCATTACATAAAGCGGCCTCAACTTACGATAGATCCCTTTGTTGTTTACTTGGGTGTGTGGTTAAGGCATTGGTCTTCGATTAGTAGTCTTCGATTTAACTAGAATACCGGAATCTTTCCACTGAAGTCTCCCATTTCAAGCAACGCGGAGTTGAACAAACTACTATCCGGAGTTGATAAAGACCATGATTGTGCTCTGCTACCCAAGAAAACCGGAAGGTATATTAATTTCTTATGCGGATCATGCCCACCCTCTTTTTGGGACGACCAATTTAATTTCCCTACTAAAAAGTTGTTTCACTGAGATTTTCATGATCAAACCTGAATTAATATTTCACAATCTGGGTTATTTGAGGAATGGTAAATTGGCTGTTTGACAGTAAATATCATATAAATGCCATCTCGAAAGCCGTACTTTAGAACCGTGGAATGTTTCTGTCGCTATCTGGGATGTCCTTAAATCTACAGGCCCACAACCTGTCGTTATGGACATTGTGAGACTGCTGCAGGACAAACCATTTTTCATCGGAAAAGACTAAGTCTCGTCCAGCGAACCGCGATAGTAGGAGAATGGGTCTGTCAAGCATTTTCTTTTTGGAAGATTCTAAAACTTCGTGAACATTACGTTTCTTGAAAGCTTGGCATCCCAGGTCCTGTTTAAGTGCTTTAGGCAAAATAAAGTGCCCACCTCTTCGTTTTTTCAATTTCTCTCATTTACTTGGTTCAAATTAAAGTAAACACAGTGTAGTTTTTTTTCTTATTTTATTTTTTATATTCTTTTTAAGTTTCACTTATGGAATACTGAAAAAAAGGAGTTTTACTTAAAGAAAAAAAAATCAATTTGTGTTGAAAAAAAAAACAGTGACAAAATAAAGTGCCCACTTCAAAAATCGATATGTTTTCGATAAGTTTCCATTGGAAGACCCCTCGATTGTTTATGTTTTGATATTTTGACATGTTTTGAAGCAAACGGCTCAACCTGGTGCATTTGTATACGTGATCGCATTTGATTCAATTGAAAAAAAAAATGGAGAACGCAGTGCTTTCGAAAGCAATTCCCTTGTGTATCCGTAAATTGGTCGTTCGTGATGTGCAAAACGGTGAATCGCACCGGGCTGTCGCTAAGACGTACAGTATCAGTAAGGCAGCGGTTGGCAAAATTCTTCTGAAGCTTAAAACGTTTGGATCAGTGGTGGATCGCCCTGGCAGAGGCAGGAAGCGGAAAACGGATGCGGGAACGGACACCAAGAACCCGAAGGTAACTGTCTGCGAGATCCAGGAAACCCTTCAGTTATCAGTTTCCGGTCGAACTGTTCGTCGCCGTCTCGTAGCACAGGGGTTGAATAGCAAACTTGCCCGGAAGCGCCCATTTATCAGCAAGGCAAACAAAGCCAAACGGCTTAAGTTTTCTAAGGAGCATGCTGATAAGCCCCTAGAGTTCTGGAAAGCGGTTCTCTGGACGGACGAATCAAAATTCGAGCTGTTTAACCGAAAGCGGCGGGTTCTTGTTTGGTGCAGATCGGGAGAGGAGCTTCAGGATCGCCACATCCAAGGCACGATGAAGCATGGAGGAGGAAATGTGATGGTCTGGGGGTGTTTTTCGTGGGGTGGAGTGGGAAGCATTGTGAAAATCGACGGGATAATGACGGCAGATTCTTACATCAACATCCTGCGAGAAAATCTGGAGGTTTCGCTAATCCAGACGGGCCTTGAAGAGAAGTTCGTATTCCAGCAGGATTGCGACCCGAAGCATACTGCCAAGAAGACCAAGTCTTTCTTCCGGTCTTGTCGGATCAAACCGCTGGAATGGCCTCCACAAAGCCCGGACCTCAATCCCATCGAGAATTTGTGGGCGATTCTCGATGCCAGAGTTGATAAAACTGGTGTTACCAATAAAAATAACTATTTTGAAGCCCTGGAGTGCGCCTGGGAAGAGCTAGATCCACAGCACCTAAAGAACCTGGTCGAGAGCATGTCGAAGCGCCTGCAGGAGGTCCTAAAGGCCAAAGGAGGACACATCAATTATTGAAATGCTTTTATTTTACTTTAATTTATGTTTTCTGTAGCCTAACTTTATTTTGTCACTGTTTTTTTTTTCAACACAAATTGATTTTTTTTTTCTTTAAGTAAAACTCTTTTTTTTTCAGTATTCCATAAGTGAAACTTAAAAAAAATACAAAAAATAAGATAATAAAAAAAATACAGTGTGTTTACTTTAATTTGAACCAAGTAAATGAGAGAAATTGAAAAACGATGAGGTGGGCACTTTATTTTGCCTATCAGTGTACATTGTTCGTGGTCTATTTCGAGACATTAAGATCTGCGACCATTTTACGTACAGAACGTTGTGATTTTCGTCGATTTCGCTAACTGACAGCCTTAGTCACTCGTTCAGTTTTAGTTAAAAGTTTTCGGCCGGATCTTTTCCGATCATCCAACGAAGAAGTCTCGCGGTACCTTTTAATGGTCCGATACACATAATCACAAGTTTGACACAGAAGAAACCCCTTCAACAGGCTGAGTTTCAAAAAGCGGTGACTGTTCTTTGGAGACAGGCATAGTTTGACAGCTGCCGAATCTGCTCGATCAGCCGTTGCAGAGGATTGAACGGTCTAGCAGCCTGTATAAACGATCACCGGTGCTGGATGAAGAGGGTGTTCTACGAGTGCGTGGGCGATTGAAGAAGAATGAAGCGCTGCCGTTTGACAAACTGTACCCAATCATCCTACCGGGGAAACACAACGTCGCGAAGAAGTTGATCCTGCATTTCCACTACGAGTTCGGCCATGCAAACAGGGAAACCGTGTTCAATGAGCCAAGGCAGATATTCTGGTTTCGAAGGTCCGTTCTTCTATTCGGCAGGCGACGAAGGAGTGCATGTGGTGCAAAGTGATTCGCTTCGCGTGTTCCGATGATGGCACCGCTGCCGATTCAACGTACCACTCCTTACACTTGCGTCCTTTAAGTGCAGTGGGTGTGGATTACTTTGGTCCGGTCAAAGTCACGGTGGGACGCAAAAGGGAGATTTGATGGACCGCCGTGTTCACTTGTATTGCAGTGAGAGCTGTACATTTAGATGTGGTTAACAGCCTGAGCACGCAGTTGTGCCTAATGGGTTACGGTACGGTGCACTCCACACATGGATGGTGTCTGGGAACGGATGGCGCGGTCAGTGAACGAAGCCCTGGAAGCGTTGGACGATGGTCGTAAATTAACGGACGAAATCCTGTCAACGAGCCTGGTCGAAGTGGAGGACATGATTAGTACTCGACCTCTGATATGTTCCCCAGGAAGCGGCTGACGAAGAAGCTATCATACCGAATCTCTTCCTTCTTGGGAAATCGACAACGGATATGTTGCTGGACGGTTCGGTAGATTTTGCAGAAAACGTGAACAAGCGGTCCCAGTACTTGGCCAACAAAATGTGGGAACGTTAGTCGAAAGAATTCCTGCCGTCACTGAATCATCGCACAAAGTGGTTCGAGGACAGTAGGCAGATCTGGTGTTCTTCGTCAATCGAGCAAGAAGAGCTGGGTACGAGGAATCGTTCAAAAGGTGATCCAAGGAGCAGATGGAAGAATCCGGCAAAAGGATGTAAGGTCGGCGATCGGCAAAGTATAGAGGTGTGCTGTGGTAAATCTTGCGATGTTGGAGATTCAGGCTGTTAAACCCGGGTCTTTTGGTGGAAACACCGACGGGCAGTAGGAGTTGGTGAATCGCCGAACCGCTGGCAACTGACAGCACGTCGGTTGTAGAAGACGAAAATAATACATGAGAACGGGGAAATAGAAATCTAAAACTAAACAATCATTTGCATTGTTTAAGCAGTATCAGTAGTGAAGAAAATATAACTGTTAATATCTTTCGGATTAATAGTGCAAGGAGGCAAAAGTTGTTAAATAAAAGTGCAAATTGTATTTATTTCCGCAATACCTAACGTCACCTTTTGCAGCACACTTCAACTGACCAGCCAAATCGTTAAGAAGGAGATTAATTGATATTTGAGCTACTCCAAAAGTTGCCGAACAATTTCTTTGTTGTCCATTAGGTAGCAGGCATAATGAACTTTATTTACTGAAAAAAAATTCAAATATTTTGAGATATTTCATTTTGTAGAACAAATTTAACTTTTTCTAAATATTAGATTTTTTTCACAATATATATATTTTTTTAGAACCACTCAACACACCATTTCGATTAAACGAACCAAAATTGGCATGGGGAGATTTTGGAGGCCAAACGGTGGTTTGAGACCACTCCTCTCTCTGGTGAGGGGGGGGGGGGGGGGGGTTCATACAAGTGGAACACAATTTTCAACCAAAAATGAGAATTATCCCTACTGCTATGGAAATTTGTGTGCAGGAGTTTTTGGGCCGGAGAAGGTTCTTATGCCGGTCTGGATGGAAGGGGGGGGGGGGGGGGACTTCCATACAAATGAAACACAAATTTCTGCATAACTCGAGAACTAATCAAGCAAATGGAACCAATTTTGGCATGTGGGTTTTTTTTTTGAAAATTAAATTTTTTTCAATGGTGGTTTGAGATCCTTCTCTTATCTGGAAAGGATGGCTCTCATACAAATGAAACAGAAGTTTCTGCAAAAGTTAAGAACTAATCAGGTAAATGGAATCAAATTTAGCATGTGGAGGTTTTTGAAGGCAAAAAATATTTCTATCGTTGTTCGAGACCCCTCCTCTCTTTGGAAGGGGGTGCTCTCATACAAAAAAAAGGAGGTTTTTGCATAACTCAAGAACTAATCAAACTAATCGAATCAAATTTGGCATGTGGGGTTTTCTGGAGGCAAAAAAATTGTCTATGGTGGTTCAAGACCTCTCCTCTCTCTGGAAGGAGGGGCTTTCATACAAATGAAACACAAATTTCAACCAAACATGAGAATTATCTCTACTGTTAAGAAAATTTATATGCAGGGGTTTTTGAGGGCGAAAAAGGTTCTAATGATGGTTCGAGACTCTTCCAATCTCTGGAAGGGGGAGCTCCCGTGCAAATGAAACACAAATTTCAGCATAACTCGAGAACTAATGAAGCAAGTGAAACCAAAATTGGCATGTGGGGGTTTTGGAGTCAGATTTTTTTTCTATGGTGGTTCTAGACGCCTCCCCTATCTGGATCAACCAAACTTGAGAACTATCCAGGCAAATAAAACGCAAAATTTGTATTTCTCGGCAGCATGTTTTGATAGAAGTTTGAACCCCTTCTTATTCAAGAATGGAGGATGTTTGAGTTACTCTCAGTACTGCATTATGCACAAGAAGTTAATCTAAGGTTATGTAAGAGAAAATTACATTCAAACTGACAGGATACGGCGTAGTTTGAAGATATATGTTTTGTTTATGAAATGCTTCTACACAGAAAGAAAAACCATGCTAGAATCCACCAATCCGAGGGTTAAATTAAAAACACACACCTACGTGTTTTTTGCAGAAATTACACACATTATTACAATATTTTAACAAAACTCATTCCGAAAAAAAACCCATAAAAGCGCCGGTTCTATTAAATTTTCATTCATTTACTTGCAAGCGTAGCAAGGCTCGCACCGTGTTCAGCTTGTTAATAATAAAAATCATAGCGTATTAGTTGATATTCATTTTCTAGAAGTTGAAAAGAAATGCGATAAGAGGCTAAATTTTGGTGAAAAAATGTGCGTGTGCCATTTTTCGCAAATACGCCATTTAGCCCCTTAATCATTTGCTCCTTATCCCCATGAGAACCGTGTGAACCAGTTGACGTACACACTTTGAAAATTTCATGTAAAATTAGGTGCATCTAAATAGAACCGAACGAAGCGGCCAATAAGACTTGAATTTACGGCCTGTTTAAAATTTACACGAATTAAAACCGTTACACTTAATTTTACATGCCATTCACATACTTTAATCATTTACATACACAGAAAAAAAATCTGAAGGTTCATTGTGATGTAAATATCAGAGCATGTAAATTTGGATTTCGTTCCACACGAAGGAGCCACTTGCATGAAATAGTTCTATGAAAGATGAGCTTTTGCGTACAATATTATCGGTAATGTATGGAATGTCCCAGAACATTACACGATGTATAACGCAAATTCTTATGTTTTGTGACGCTCCATTTATGTGCATGATATTGAACAGAAATTCACACTACTTTTTCGAGCTGTGTACACAGTGGTGCAAAGTTGATCGGACAAGAATATCATTTTGGTAAAGTAGGTGATAAAATTCAGAAATAAAATATGTTCAATAGTTTATTAGTTTATTTTTCTTTTTTGAGATTAGATCTTTGGCATTTTGATTTTAAAAACATTATAATATTTCATAAACATAATTATATATGTAAATAATAAAGACTCATATGTTAAATTTCAAGGTTCGAAATTGATCCTACAAGATGTAGAAATAACATTTTTCGATTTATTAATTAAATAATTTGAATGTTTCAATAATGTGTATGTCCTCCTTTGTACTTGATCACTTCTGCTAAGCGTCTTGGCATAGATTCGACCAAGTTTTGCGTTGCTTCTGGATGAAGAGTGTTCCACACAGCTTCAATCTCCCGCATTAATTGCTTTCTGTTGGAAATATGTTTCTTTTGCAGTTCTCGCCCAATTTAATCCCATAGATGCTCGATTGGGTTTAAATCTGGGCTTTGGGGAGTGTGATCCAGCACGGTTACGTTTTTCCCGGCCAAATACTCTGTCACAAGCTTCGACTTGTGCTTGGGGACATTGTCGTGCATAAATACAAAGTTGCTGCCCAGTCGATATCTCTTGGTAGATTTTGAGATGTTACGTTCCAGGATATCCCTGTAGGCTTCCTTGAACATTATCCCTTCGATGAATTCCATGGCGGCCACTCCAGCATAGAACATACCACCCCATACCATAACTGATCTACCGCCATGTTTCACAGTTCCACGCATATTTTTTCTTTCTAGAGCGGTCCCGTCAGTTCTCCAAACTCTAACACGGCCATCTGAAGCTCTGACGTTGAACTTACTTTCATCTGTCCATTATACTTTTTTTCAGAACCGGCTTCTTACAAAACAAACCCTTCCCCCCTTTTTCCCCCCCTTTGTTTCCTATTTCGTCCATGGCTCTACTGATGGTGAACCGACTTACAGTTTTGCCGACGATGGGTTCGAGATCGGCTGCCAACTTACCGCCACTAATGAACGGATCTTTTTTGACAGCTTGTGCCAAATACCGTTTGTTTTGCTGTGACAGAACCGGGGGTCGACCACATCTGCGACGATTTTCAATGCTGCCGGTAATTTTCTGTCGGGAGATGATGTCCGATACCGTAGACTTAGGAATACCAAGGGATTCAGCAATCTTCCGAACCGTTTCCCGGCCTTTATGAAGTAAAATAACATTACTTCGTTGAGCTACCGATGTTTCCTTCCTGCAGGCCATTGTGAACTTTCAACTTCTGGTAAATTTGCTAATAAGCGTTTTGCAGTAGTATTAGTGAAATCAAAAATCGTCTCTGCATTAAATCATACACTCAAACTAGTTTGATAATTATTATCGTTTGTTTTTGTTACAATTTCTATGGTTGTCCGGTGACTTATGCACACTGTTTTTCAAGATATTCTTCAAAAAAAAAATTTCACAAAAAAACCAAACATTGCAGATAATTTTTAATAGTGAAAATGAATGTATCAAAGGAAAACGAATATTGCAAAGCAATAAAATGGAAGGTGTAAAATAATAATTTAAGTTTTACGAGCGAATTCACGAAGCTATCAAATGTGTCCGATCAATTTTGCACCACAGTGTACGTAAATCAATTAACATTCGTAAGCCTCAGTCACAACACTTCTTATAGATTTTCAAATTATAAATCTAACGAGTGTTACTAGAGCAAGCAATTCCTATTGTACTGCATAATTGATTTTTTAATTCAATTTTTATGTTCAGAATTGCAAATCAAAGTACCTTATTATTCATGTATTCTTTTAGATAAGCTCCTTAGGAAATAATTTTAGTTTATCAAATATTAGCATTAGCATTGACGTTTGCACACCTCGTAGGTGGAGCTGCGATGAGAAATAATTCGTTGAAGACATTACATATCACCATGAAACGGAACCAGATACTGATACGTTTCTTCACGCAATGATCTTCACGAAGAGACTTCTCGAATGCTCACCTGGCCACGTCCATGCAACCGTTGGAGATTGGGAGGACTTGGTACCTACCTTAAGAAGACACGAGGAACCCACGTAGCCTTCAGTAGATATCAAAGGAAAGTGGTGTACAAAACACAAATTTATTAAAAACGGTCGATGGGAGCATTTTTTCTTAGAAGGTTAAGTGATGCTTTATTTCTCTTCAAATGGTTGGGACTTTAACATAAACTATAGTCCTAGCCCAATATGGATTATGGTTATAGCGCCATTTCTCGCTCACTGAAAAGAGAAGAATGTCTGAGAATATAAGAATGGGTGATGAGATAAAATTTATCATATTTCTTTGATTGCAACAACTAAAGGGTGTCAACGATGAAATTGCTCTAACTTTTTAACCGTTGGGTAGAATTTAATGAAAATTTGGGTGGATTTAGTTCATAGTGCATTATTTACATCCTGCAAGTTTTAAAGTCCTGTGATCAAAACTCATCACGAGAACAAGGATCTTTCGCATCGTTCCATCGCTAAAACGTTGGGAATCGTGAATTCCACGGTGTCGCGAGTGATTAAGCGGTTCGAGGAACGGTTGACCACCGATCGGAAGCCCAGAAGTGAAGGAAAAAGTATTCCGTACAACACCAAAAATCACAACCGCGTAGTTGGGTCCTTCAACCGAAATCCGAACGCCTCCGTTCGGGATGTGGCTAAGAAGCTGCACCTAAGCCGAAGTTTTGTCCAGAAGGCCAAAACTAAGGCTGGGCTTCGAACGTTCAAGGTACAAAAGGCCCCTAATCGCGACGAGAAGCAGAACAAGTCCGCCAAAACCCGTGCCAGGAAGTTGTACCTCATGCTGACGAAAGTTGAATGCTGCATCATGGACGACGAAACATATGTGAAGGCCGACTTCAAATAAGTTAAGAGATAAGTTCAGCGTTCCGGAGCATGTCCGCACTCGAAAGATGTCCAAATTTGCGAAGAAATTCCTGGTTTGGCAAGCCATCTGCACGTGCGGGAAGCGGAGTGCACCTTTCGTGACCCAGGACACGATGAACGGACAGGTGTACATAAAAGAGTGCCTCCAGAAGCGGCTGCTTCCTCTCCTGAAGGCCCACAACGTCCCAACAATCTTCTGGCCGGATTTGGCCTCATGCCACTACTCCAAGGACGTGCTGAAGTGGTATGCGGACAATAAGGTCAATATCGTGCCGAAAATGTTCAACCCTCCCAACACTCCGGAGCTCCGCCCCATCGAGAAGTACTGGGCGATTTTGAAGCAGCACCTTCTTAAACGACCTAAGGTAGTGAAGACAGTCGAGGAACTGAAGAAAGTATGGGTTTACATGCAAAAAACGGTTGATTCACAGGTTGTGCAGAATCTTATGGCCGGGGTTAAGGCCAAGGTGCGGGCATTTGCGTATGGACTGTAAATAAAATACGAGTAAAATTGTAAAATGAAGTTTAATAGTTATTTCTCAATCCCTGAAAATTTGATGGCAATCGGATGAAAACTCGAATTTTGCGAATCAATTTTGTGTGTGGCAATTTCATCGTGGACACCCTTTAAGATTTAACAAACAGGGTTTTTTCCAACGTTGAAAATATCATTTCACATTATTACTCTTATCTGTCCCTGTAGCTAATTCATTTCTGAGATTTACAGTGAATATTATTATAATGAGTTTCAAGGATACAAAATAAACAGTACATTAAGGAAGCAATTTTTAAAACATTGTATCACAATTCAAAATAATGTATTCGCGAAATAATCCGAGAGAAGTCTGTTTCAATAATAATATGTTAACTGACCGACCAATGAGTGATCATCGCATTGCAAGTGCCATCAAAAACAATTTCATTTACATGTTGACAATTTTAGGTGTCTTGCCTCTCAATAATAAATTTAAATAAATAGTCCAATACAATATAAATGATGCTGGTTGAGCCGGCATAAACTGAAGGAATTTTATTTATCTGCTGTGGAAGCTGTATATGTTTGATTAAGCTTGGTTAAAGCTAATTCAGAGTATGGATTCAGCTCTACGTAATTAGTGAAATAATAAACCTCGCACATACACGCACATGTAAGCGAAGAGTTTTTTTTTTTAATCAGTTCGTTTATTTGTTAGGCTCAGGCGCGTGTAACACTTTACGGAGCGGATATTCAATATTGTTATTTGCAATGTATAATTTTTCAATTTTAGTAAAGTGGGGTGCCAATTACTCATGGCTAATGGGTCACATTATTGTTTGGAAGGAGCTAGGCAGGTAATTTATTTCAGGTATTTGTTGCTGCTCATTGTTGCGACATCTTCAAAATCCTCGGTCTCTGTAGTCCCTTACAGGAGTAGTCCCTTACACTAAGCTGGTGACCACAGCTTGCTGGGCAGGTACAAGTAGCATGGAAACAAAAGGATAATATAACTGGGACACAATGGCAGCGAATTTACTAGAGTGAAAGGGAGGGGGTGATGACATTACACTCTTAGATCAGACAAACAAAGGAATTCGTAAATCGCTTGCATGTAGGGAAGATCACGCATTCCCAAAACATCTCTTACTTCGCGAAAGGGTTGTCTACCTCGGGCCACAAGTGTATCCAATAGTCGTGCTCTGGAGGCATCATTACCCGGGCAATGCCAAATTAAGTTAGCGAAGAGTTGGCAGATATACAAAGGTATGTATGTAATGTATGTAAAATAGCTACCATCCCTTCTAAGACCTTGTCGTGTATGCAGCTCCACTTAATAGCAAGATCAAATTGAGTTACCGGGTTGCATTCACAGTAACGCTATATGAAGGACCAAAAACGATAGGGCGGACCCGTAAGCAGAGACACTTACGCGAAACCCGCGGGAAAATAAGATTCTCCTTCCAACGATACGATCCAACAAATCGAATAACCCAATTCGCAATACTTACTAAGCTTTCTACAGGACGGCTTGTTAAGAAGGGCTCGTCACTCTCACTGAAACTGTTGGAGTAGAATTCACAGCATCAGAATCGAATCGGTAGGATAAAGAATTGTCCAATTCCAGCTTGAGTGATACCCTGATGCTCCCTCCCGTCCCAATATATATTCAATTTCATATAGTAATTTTCAAAATATAGTGAATTAATATTATAATAATATCAAGAAAAGAGAATGAATATTATAATGACAAATTATATAATGAATGAATATAAGAATGATAATAACAATTCCATTTGTGTAGCTGAAAGTTTAGACAATGTAGCTGCTAGAAAAAAAAAAATGATTCAAAATTATCTCATAAAACTTGGTATAACCATCCACTCATCGAAAGACTTCCGCTGTTGCAGTTTCTATTGGATTATATCTACTAAGATTAAAATTTGTTTTCACAATAATAGTTAGAGAACATAAGAAACATAGGAAAAAAAAATTTCTGACATCTACTGGTTCGTTACTGAAAATAAAACTTAGATGTGCATTAACATCATAATAATACTGGAAAAATTGAAAAAAGCTAAAAATAAGGCGAAATAAATTTCATATGAGTATGAATCCAAAAACTGAATCTTAATTAAACTAAAATAAAAAAAATTAAAAATTGAATTTTTCGATAGCTCTTGTTCATCTGGACCCATAAATGATTCTTTATTATTTATTTTTTATTTACATGACATAACGTCACAATACTATAACATAGCCTGATACACAATATCCCTCCATAATGCCCGATTCGTGGCTGCTCCTCTCCAATCCCTTGGGCACCTTGTACCCCCTAGGTTTTGCTCCACCTGGTCTGACCATCTTGCTCGTTGCGCCCCACGTCGTCTTGTACCAACTGGATTCCCTTCGAACACCATTTTTGCAGGATAGTTGCCCGGCATTCTCGCAACATGTCCTGCCCATCGTATCCTTCCTAATTTTGATCTTGATAACTGGCCTTGGTATTAAAGAGCTCAGATTAAGAGGTAAAATACCTAAGCAAAATACCTAAGAATTGCAACCAAAATGTCTCTAGAATAACTAAACTTGATATTCCGGATACCTGGGTAAGTATCTGGTCACCTTAGAGGTATTATTTTGGTATTGTCTTACCTCAATTCGGTATTCGCATGACATTGTGGGAACAATTTGATGGTATTATCCTCAGGTATTTTACCTCTTAATCTGAGCTCATAAATACCAAGGCCAGTTATCAAGTTATTCGCTTCTGCTCGGGTATGAATACCGGGTTCGCCGACGAGTTGCGCGAGCTCATGGTTCATCCTTCGCCTCCTTAGTACGTCCTCCTGTACTCCACCAAAGATGGTTCTTAACACCCGTCGCTCAAAAACTCCGAGTGCTCGCAGGTCCTCTTCAAGCATTGTGCACGTCTCATGCTCGTATAGAACAACCGGTCTTATTAGCGTTTTGTACAGGATGCAACTCGTACGGGAGCTAAGTCTGTTTGACCGTGCTTGTGGAGCCCATAGTAGGCACGACTTCCACTGATAATCCGCCTCCGGATCTCACGGCTGTTATCGTTGTCCGCAGTAGCCAGTGAGCCGAGATAGACAGATTCATCAACTACCTCGAACTCATCGCCGTCGATCGTTGCACTGCTGCCCAGTCGGGTCCTGTCCTGCTCGGCTCCGCCTGCCAGCATGTACTTCGTTTTGGGCGTATTTATCTTCAACCCAATCTTCTTTGCTTCGCGCTTTAGTCTGGTGTACTGCTCTGCCACCGCCTCAAATGTTCTGCCGACAATATCCACGTCATCGGCAAAGCAGATAAATTGACCGGATCTGTTGAAAATCGTGCCTCGCATGTCAAACGCCGCTCCTCGCATAACACCTTCAAGAGCAATGTTGAACTGGAGGCAAGAGAGACCATCACCTTGACGAAGCCCCCTGCGGGATTCGAATGAACCCGATAATCCACCCGATATCCTCACACAGCACTGGGTTCCATCCATCGTAGCCTTGATAAGTCGGGTCAGCTTCCCCGGAAAGCTGTTCTCGTCCATGATCTTGATTCTGTGTGTCTGGAAATAGGAAATGAATGATTGTAAACTGCTAGGTTTTGAATTAATATATATTTTGATGAAGAAGTGAAGAGCCTTCTTTAAGTAGAATTTTTCAAATATGATGCTTTCTAAAAAAAAAGAGATAAAAACCTTCCTATCTTTTCCAATACATAACGTAGGTTAGATGAGCTATAACTGACAAGGATGCATAAATGCAAAGCTGAAAATAACTTATAAAAAAGCATACAAAATTTAGTGAATGGATGTTATAATATAAAATGATAATAATTTCAACTGTATTTACATGTATGCTGATTGTGGTCCTGTTGCAATTGAATACGGACCCGCGCATCCACCATGAACCTGAAAGCTTAGATCATGTATCATGATTTAAAATTATTTTACAAAACATGAGATATCCATGGATGATCTGAAATTGTATAGCATATAAAGAATAATGAACCTAAAATTTCGATGTGCTGCTCTGCTAAGAAATGTGATATAACCACAATGGAACTGACTCTTAGCTTCGGGTCTTGATCCCTACTGAGCCTGCTGTGGCATCCCGAGCAGAAGCGAATAACTTGATAACTGGCCTTGGTATTTATGAGCTCAGATTAAGAGGTAAAATACCTGACGATAATACCATCAAATAGTTCCCACAATGTCATGCGAATACCGAATTGAGGTAAGACAATACCAAAATAATACCTCTAAGGTGACCAGATACTTACCCAGGTATCCGGAATATCAAGTTTAGTTATTCTAGAGACATTTTGCTTGCAATTCTTAGGTATTTTGCTTAGGTATTTTACCTCTTAATCTGAGCTCTTAAATACCAAGGCCAGTTATCAAGATCAAAATTAGGTATTCATATGCTTTTGTGTTCTGCTCGGGATGTGAAGCCGGCCAGTTCAACGCAAGGGAGAATTGGCAGATATACAAAGGTATAAAAAAAAGAGTTCACCCAGATTTTAAAAACGTCTCGAGTCGTAGCCACAGCGATTATCATCCAAAATTGGTCCGATCACTTTTCAGATCAGTTGAGGTATTCACTCTGAGATCATGAAACAAACTACACCTCATGATGAATTCATAGCCCTTTTGTGGCATAGCCGTATGCATCTTGTTTCTTCGTCAACCAACGCTTCGTTTTCACAACAGACGGCAGCTTCTCAGTCGAGTACAAGAAGCTGATTTTCTTCTAGACCAGAATCAACAAAAATATGTGCCAAACAAAAGAATGAAGCTAATATATTCACTCCGGAGAAAAATATTTGTTTTTTTAGTTTATCGAATATTCTCCTATTTTCAACAGGTAGACATGCAAAATTGTGTTGAATTAGAAAAATGAAAAAAAAAAAACATTTCCAAACTGTTAAATGTTTTAAAGCAATAATAAAATAATACTACATTGTGTACTTTATCTTAACTTTTACTTCCATACTGGCAATAGAAGGCATAAAAATAAAAAGTGTATTTATATTTCAGTTCTCGATCGTGTAATTTTAAGAAGAAAAAAAAAAGAAATCCTCATCACCATTTAGTTGCTTTTGTTGTGATATTACACCACTGGACATTATTTCATATCATATTGTGCTTGATTTTGAGTGACCACCATCATTTTTGTATTTGCATCTATTTGCACATAAAATTCAGTCATTTAATGATTTAATGATTTAATATTTTTTTTTTTTGTCAATTACAGGTCATATTATTATGCCCACCACGTCATCTCTCTTACCACTCTCAATTTGAAAATATCATAGAAAGCTTCATCATCTGAATCATCATCATTCTTCTTCTACTTAATCATCTTCCTTTTCTGTTTCATATTTCTTGATATTTTTTGATACGCTGTTCAACCATTCCAACAATCGCATTCTCGAAGCTCTCGTTCTTCCGGTTCTTTTAGTGGCCATCATTTTCGAAAAAAAAAAATAATCCAAGATGATATCACTGGCAGTATTTTTTATCTGGTCGTTTTTTGAGCAACTTGGCTCAACAAATATATTTTTCAATTGAAATATTATCACCTTCTGCCATATACCGGTCATCTACTGCTGGTAATAAATCATTGTAAAAAATACTGTTTTTCAAAAACTGGCTCCTTCTCTTCATACGTGTTATAAGGCCGACTCTATTCATAATTGTGCAAGCGTTTCAATACTACAATCAGCAGTTACTCGAAGCTGTTAAATGTCCACAGTCACTTGGTCAACGTTTTTTGCGAGCAAATCTTACGGATTTTTCAAAACTCCCGCCCCCGGTTACCTAGCTACCAGGACCTAGTTATGGTGCGTTCATGCCACTCATAAAAGTAAGAAGGCCAAAGACTTTCAGTACTGTACGGAGTGAGTGCGGCGACCGAATGTTGCAATGGCTTTTTTTTTTTCATTTTCGTCAGATTTCAGCAACGCTCTACTCACCAATGGTTCTCTTCGTGATAATTGCCAACTTCGATCGGTGCTGCTGGCTTTGCTGATCGTTTCTGTGAGCCTCGAATGAATCGAATGCTGACTCCTCTCGGGTTGAACGCAGATACACACACGCATACATGTGCCCGAGGTTTGAAGAGGACGACGAGGAGGAGAAGGTAAAAAGCCTCTAATACGCGGTGCCCTCTGTAAATTATGTTGCATAAGTTTAAAAATACCACCCGCTGCTCTGCTACAGCACCGAAATGCCGGCGACCGAAAAACAATGACCTACAATGCGCAATTTTTTTTCTCTTCTCTTCGACCGTTTATGATACCTGTTTGCCAGTTCCAGTCTTGTGGAACAGGATTGGTCAATTTACGTGCGTATTGCAAATGTAATGATCAAAAATCATATCTAGCGTTTAGAACCATGAGGGCCAAACTGCTATCATGGTTAATGTTTTTTAAACTCTGGTGGTTTATCTTCTTTCAATTGTTCAACGATGAACTGGTTTTGCATCGTTGCACTATATTGTACTATAATTTATGTTTTAAACATAAGGTCACTCAACTAATGCGATGGTCACACTCTGGCTCTCTTTATTCATACCGCTTAAAATATCAATCGTAGTGTATTGAGCTGGTTTTACGGTAAAACATTTTTCATGTTTTGTGTTTAGTGAGTTTCCCTTCATTCAATAATAAACCAATGGAACTTGACAATACTCCTAGTGCGTTATTACCGTCAATTAACGATAGCATCACTGGACAATTGTGTTGTCAATAAATTCCTTTCATATCAAAACATTGACGCGTGAGGGTTTTACTCAACGGCTCTTCACAAACTTTGGGTAACGAGCTCAAATTGTTCCAAATCAAAAGGTCATCTCCACCTCGTTCCATTCATGCGATTCAGTCGTTGCCGCGGGTAGTGTGTAATCCGTTACGACAGCAGCACAATTTGTGGATGATGTACGTAAAATGAAGCGAATGAACAGAGTAAACACCGCGTACTACTACGTCTAATCAAATCCGTGTTCGAAGGAGACATTACCTCTTTCCGCTTCCATCCGATCACCATGTTCAAAATCGACCGAAATGATCGCTCGCCAGTCGCTGAGTGTCGAACACAATAACACGAAAACATTGGTGATCCGGCTGTCAGCAGCAGCATAGGCGAAGATTATTCAATTATGTTAATTCCCTTTCATTTCATAGGTTTTTCTCCACATATTGTAGTAACCCGCATTGTTTTGTTGTGCGTAGTGTCGATTGGCCGTGGACAATCTATACGTCACAATGCGTAGACATCAACTTAGCAGCCCACACAGCACCCTCCTCGCTGTCGGGAACTCCCGAAACGGTTGGCAATGGCGATGAACCTCAATCACGGTCTCATTTTGGTAGAAATTTTAGTTTGATAAAGATAAGTAGGTTTCTCACCGTGCGGTATGTTGAAAATGTTCCGTAGGGATTATTTGAAATGTGGTTTCGACACAGTTGATGTCAATTCTAGGAATGAAGGATGTTGAATTTGTGATTGACACAGGTTTAGATCATCAGCCGAATGTTACTGTATCTTAAAATTAATTTAAATATGTATACTACCAATCAAAAGTATCGAGTCACTTCGAAAAGTATAATTAGGGAAGGTCCATTAATTATGTTGCGCAAAATGAGGGGGGGGGGGGGGGAGGGCTTCGAAAAACGTGACAATCCATACAAAAAAAATTTAAGGACCAAAGAGAAAACGTGACTTTTTTGGGTGACATAATTAATGAATTTTCCTTAAGACACACTTGAATTTGCATCACCATTAAAAATATCGAATCACCTATAACAGTAGAATTTATAATTCGCTTGCAACTAAATGAATGAACATTTTATAGAACTGGCGCGTTTATGGTTTTTTTTTCGGAATGGGTTTTGTTAAAATATTTTCGATTGCTAATGTGTGTCTACTAATTATATAGTTTTCTTTTTTATTTAGTTTTTGTTTTTATTTTTGCTTGTGTTCTAAATTTAATCCGGGATCGTTAGATTCTATCATGGTTTTTCTTTCTGTGTATAAGCATTTCATAGACAAAAATTTAATCTTCAAACTACGCCGTATCCTGTCATTTTGAAAGTAATTTTCTCTTGCATAACCTTAGAATAACTTCTTGTGCATAATGTAGCACTGAGAGTACCTCAAGCATCCCATTTCTTGACTAAGAAAGGGTTCAAACGTCTATCAGAACATGTGTCTTTCGCGAGAAATACACATTTTTTGTTTTAGTCGCCTGGATAGTTCTCATGTTTGGTTGAAATATGT
This sequence comes from Aedes koreicus, assembly GCA_024533555.2. Taxonomy (NCBI): domain Eukaryota; kingdom Metazoa; phylum Arthropoda; class Insecta; order Diptera; family Culicidae; genus Aedes; species Aedes koreicus. The sequence continues at coordinate 182,697 of JAHHFK020002078.1, read as the reverse complement.
ATTTCATTTCCCTTCCAGACGGAGGAGGGTTCTTAAACCAACATAAAAAATATTTCTTGCTTTCAAAAAACCCCCACATGCCAAACTTGGTTCCATTTACTTGATTAGTTCTCGAGTTATGCAGAAATTTGTTTTTAGTTTTTATAAGAACCCCCCCCCCCCCCCCCCCCTTCCAATTGGGGGAGGAGTCTCAAACCACCATAGCAACATTTTTTGCCTTCACAAACCTCTGCATGCCAAAGTTGGTTCCATTTGCTTGATTATTTCTCGAGTTCCGCAGAAATTTGTGTTTTATTTGTATAAAAGAACCCCCTTTCAGAGAAGGGAGGGGTCTCAAACTACCAGAAAAACATTTTTTTCCTTTATTTATGCCTACATGCCAAATTTGGTTCAATTTGCTTGATTATTTCTCGCGTTATGCAGAAATTTGTGTTTCATTTGTATGAGAGCCCTCCTCCCCTCTTTTAGAGGAGAGAGGGGTCTCAAACCACCATTGAAAAAGATGCCTCCAAAATCCCCAATTGCCAAATTTGGTTTCATTTGCTTGATTAGTTCTCGAGGCCAGCCCCAAGCTTGTACCTTTAAGCTGAAGACATGATCCTCTAAAAAATGAAATTCGTTCCATAAAAAAGGCATTTATGACCCATAAGGCTCTGATTAAAATCTATGAAAAAAATATGAAACTGATCGATTAAACACAGAAATTTGATCCATACTTTACATAAATTTTAGCAATAAAATGTCAAAAATGTACCGTTATATATCCAAGTAACATTGCTAATACCATCCTGCTTTATTAAGTTTTATTAAAGTTTTATGAAAGCCACCTGAAATCAATTTGGTTTTATTATGGCACCAAGAGGTGCCAATAGGTTTCATATTTTAGTCAGCATTTATGAGAACCTACACAGCTTGTTTACAACGATCTTAAAACCTTGTTTCTCAAATTTCTTTTATTCTTATCAAAGGTTTTATTTCGACTTTATGAACTCGTAAAATGCTGTATTGAAATGCCGTTTTAGGACTCATTGTTATTATCTTATTATGGTCAGTGAAAAAGCATTTTAAAACCATTTTGCCACCAGTAAATGCATTAAACGGCAAATTGGCATTGAAGGAAGTCACCATAAGATCAAATAGTTTTATTATAGTCATTGCGAAGGAAAATTGGCTTTATGGCAAAACTGTGATTTTTTTTCCAATCGCCATATTGAAACAAAAGAAATAATTGAAATGTGGAAAAATAAATGCATCAAATTTTCAATCGTATACAAACAAACTGTAGATTGGAGACTAATTTCGGCATTCTTTTAGATAATCTCATTCAATTCCAAGCACTTTTCAGGAAATTCATGATTAATTTATAGAATATATTTGTTTTAATTTTATTTATGTTGTTGTAAATTCGCCTTATTTCGAGGCGCATTAATTTTCGGCTCTTATCGCGCCAATATTCACCATAAAAATAAAAGCGCATATAATTTGGAGCATAATAAGCTGTAGAAAACACAATTTGTTTTGGATATTTTGGTATCAAACAAAATTTCCCCCAACTCAAGACCTTTTTTTTACTGCTAAATGAATCAGAAGAGCAGAGAATCGAACAAAGCAGAACAACAAAAAACAACCTCGATTTCACAGTGAAGTTTGACAGCTGTGGCCATTTGGCCGCATTCTGGTTTTCATGGCAGCCAATAGGTTGTATGAAGGTTCTCAAGTGGTCATAACATCCTTCTCTAGAACGTTTTCAAAATCTTTATGGTCTTAAAATGGTTTTATTAACTTGTTTTCACAACCGTCTATAGAGTGGGCCATTTTGTACAAATTTCGGCTTTAAAGAAGCATAGAGGAGGTGTTGGTAGACAAAACAGTTTTAAATGTAGTTTTTTCAACAAAGCCTGGAGGAGTGTTGTACGGCTGGAATAAAACTAAAATTGTTACTTGGTCCCCTTACATAGTGGCATGATGCCAAATCGGGCCAGAACAAAGGTTTTTCTTTGTGACTTTTGATGAAGGGTGCAATCGCTTCTGCAGCCACTCTTTCTGATAGATCTCCTTGTTTATTGTGCCTGTAGTGACGAAAGATTTACTCTTTTTGCCACACGTGCAGATCGTTTGCCACACAAGGTATTTTTTGGGAAATTGTGATGCCTTCTTCGTTCTGAAATGCTCAGCTGTAGCATTTCTGGCCATAGCAAACAAAAAGCCAGCCCTGAAGCTGCTTGAAATCCTCTAGGACATAAGTTTCATCGTCCATAACAACGCACATGGACAGTCAAATATTCGCAGGACAAACGTCGAGCCCGTGATGTTGCTGCCAAGTTCTGTTTGTCGTTGCGATTTGGAACTGTTTTTACTTTTATACGACTTAAGTCCCAAACGTTGTTTTGATGTTTGAACAAAACCTGGTGACATCCCTATTTTACGAGCCACCGGAGAGATTTGGGTTTTTCGTTAATATCCTTTTCCCTTTCGTCCCGACGCCTCCCATGTATTTCATTCTTCCCCTTCTCCCCCGCCACCTCGTTCCATTTTGATCCCTCTCGCCGGCCGTCGCCCTCTATTGCCCATCCCCCTTTCAGTCGGATTTGCCGTCGCCCGTACAATTCGCTCCGCACTTGTTTTTCTTTCGTCCCATCTTTTATAATAAACATGGAGAACACATTGAATAAATTTGTTTAAATGGACTTTCCCCCATCCATCATACCTTCCCATAAAGATAACTGCTGTTCGAAAATGTTGATATTATTGCTTGAATTAGTCGAAAATGGGATTTGAAAGAAATCGAACAAATTTTCGCATTATTTTCTGCCGCACCCTGTACTTCTAAATATGGTCCATAGCAAATCAACTTTGTGCATTTAAAATAATGAGTGTTATCCATAAATCATGCCAGAATTATTCCAATTTTACATTGATTTAGTTTTTAAATTTTGGCTGCGGGGTAATCGATCCTTGACTACGCTACTACTCAGATGTATTAACATGTCCGTTCCTTTGGCTATGCGGCTTAAATATTGCTGTAAAAGAAGGATTGCGTTGGAGATTTTAAATTTTTCGGGGTTTCTTTTGCGTCTCCTTCTTTCACCCTTATATGCGCCATTTTTCAATAAATTTGTTGAGTCTCTCCCGTACCCCTTCAATTTATACTTGTTCACCCCTTTTTTTTTTTTTTTTTTTTTTCAAAAAAAAACTGGCCGGGTGTATGACTGCCCCTCTGGCCCCCCTCCTCCCCTTTTTTTTCCTCTGCCTGGCCCCCCCCCCCCCATTTTTTTATCTTTTTTCACAACATAATTTTTTGTTTTTTTTTTGGGAGTTTGCTCATTTACACTTCCGGTCCACTTCCTAGCATCTTGCTATAAAGTACCTGGTGGTCAGTCACCCACCGATAACCTGTCGATCTGCCAAATTTTGGTAAACCGACTGCTTAGAATTATCTCAAATTGTAATATTCCGCCCACTATATCACAAAATATTGCGAATAGTTGAACGGATTGGAGATAAGGAAAGCATTTGGTATAGGACCAAGTCTCCCCCGGTTGGTACCAAATTAATGAGCGTAGGAATCAATAGAATCAATATCAGTTTCTAATGCTATGATGGGCCCAACTTGTCTTATCTCTATTTGCAGGATATTCACAGAAAAGAGGGCGTGCCGCTGCTCATGCCTGCACACAGGCAGAAAAATGATCACCATTATTTACGCATTTACGGTGATTAGGTCATGCCGGACTATTTGGGGTGCGATGCAACTGGCGTTCGATGTTCTGTTGCTTGAAGGAGCGGTCCCATGCTTTTGGCGGATAGTACTTGTTACATACTTTCAGCGTATCGTTAACCAAAACGAACCCTGCTGCTGACCTTTTCCCAACTATCCAACATCCCAGTGATTTCTCGTGGAAGTGCAGAGGATTTCTCGGCTTCCTTCAAAGCGAGTATCACGTCACCACGTTCCTTCCCACTCCCTACTTGACCAGCATTCGCGTACGGCCGGCGCCGGTATTGCTTCATAATGGGTCACCAGTTTTTACACATTGAGGAAGTGTGTTAGTCCCAAACATCATCTATTGGTTCTTTGTGTAAATGCAGCTGATCTGGCAATAACGGAGTTGCATCCGTGGGCGGTCAATCATGCTCATGCTCATCTGTGCTTTTTCTCATTAATTTTTTACTATTTTCCATTATCTCTTTCTCCTTGAACTATTCCATCTTTTCTCCTCTCCTTTATCTTCTTTTTTGGGGGTATCCTCACTTGAGATAAATACCAGTGCTCAGAAAGAATGAGGTTGTTCAGTATCCAAGACTTCTACAGGCAGCGTGCACGTTAAAAGAGGCAGACCCGGAAAGCCTTCGGTGTTTTTGAGCTAAAAGTGCTACGAACAATACTCGGCAAGAAATCACTCAGTGGTGTATGGCGCAGACGCATGAATATATTTGTTTATTTGTTTATTTGTTGGTGTAAATTTTATCTGTCATATTTTTGTTTTAATCAATAAATAAGTTAACGGTAGCATCATAATAGTCTTCTTATAAAGGTAGTCAATGGCATATTAAAATTGGCATCAGCACGCAGGGGTTCGTTCATACAATAAAGATGATTACGAGGCACAAGGTGCAAAAAGTTTCGTTGTCGTATCGCTCGTTCCGGGGCATAGAAGCTCAATTGATTGAGAAGTTCCGTAGAGGCCATTTCACCGATAATCACCTTAGCCGCAAAAATAGCTTGCACTCTAGGCCTCCTTCGTTCTAACGTATCGCAACCGCAACCGACACCGATCTTCGTAGGCAGGAAGGTTGGCTGCGTCCCGCCATGGTAGGTGGCGTAGTGCGTAACGAACAAACCTACGCTGAACAGACTCCAGTCTCGCAATCCAACAGCGTCGATAAGGACTCCAGACAACGACACTATTTTCCAGTATCGAGCGCACCAACGAACAGTAGAATGATTTCAGACACAGAGGGTCCCGGAAGTCTTCAGATATTTTGAAAATAAATCCCAGTTGCTGGTTTGCTTTATTACACCATGGTAGTGTGGCCTGAACGTTATCTCTTGATCGAGAGTCACTCCTAAGTCCTTGACCTGCATTACTCGTTGAAGTACATTATCAGAACTATAAAAAACGATAAAAATAATCTACACCCTGGAGGTAGAAGATGAGAGAGTTCATTGATGAACAGCGTAAACAGGAGGGGTCCGAGGTTGCTGCCTTGTGGAACACCGGAGGAATTGGTGAAACTTTCCGAGAGCAATGAACCGATTTTCACGCAGAGCAGGCGATTCGTCAGGTATGATTCAAACTAGCACGCCAAAGGGGAAGAAACCCCAATTTTTTTTAGCTATGCTAGCAAAATGCCATGGTTCACACGGGCAAATGCTGCTTTCAAATCTGTATAAACAGCATTGATTTGACCACCAGCGTCCATGGTGCGAACACAAAATGAAATGAACTCGGATAAATTCGTAGCAACAGATCGTTTCGGGTAGAAACAGTGCTGAGCCGTTGAAATATATGTTTTGCAGGAATAGAATACAGCATCGTTTATGATGATTTCAAGCACCTTAGAGCAAGAACATTGAGATGTGATCCCTCTGTAGTTTTCCACATTCCGTTGATCACCCTTTCGTAGACAGGAAACATGTGAGAAACTTTCCACTCACCGGTAAACTTACTTTCATGCAGTGACCGTGAGAACAGTTTAGCCAATAGTGTAGCAAGCGAACTAGAGCCGTTTCTTTTTTAATGGACGAAAGGATCCCATCAGGATCAGCAGTATACGAAATTTACAGCTTTTTGAGGGCCCACTGGACGGCGTGTTCGTCAATAATAAATGCATAAAAAAGCAAAAGCATTACTTGGAGTGTATTGAGTCGCGGATGCTAGTTGAACGGAAATGGCAGGGATTTCATCGAAGGTACTTTTAAAATGCTTAGCAAATAGCTGACATTTAACTAGCTCAGAGCTAGCTAGTTGTTCGCCGAGATGGACTGGTATAGGCAAACCAACTTCTTTGCGCTTGGAATTCACAAACGACCAACATCTTTTAGGGTTTCTAGGCATTGCTAGCACGGTTTGAGTTGACGCAAATGGCTATTGGACCATGGGGGCCTTGGCTTCGGGTGACACTAATGGACATGTTCAGCAATTATATCGCAAAGAATATAGATGAAGTAGAACACAGCGTCGTCAATGCAATCGAAATCATCGATAGGTTGCCAATCGGGAAATAGCAGCACAAATATCGGCATGATTTGCATGGCGGTAGTCGTACATCTGCGTAATCGTCAAACGTTATCGAATCTGGGAGGTCAACCACCACGTCCAGAGCTGGATGGTCGGCGTCTAGGGAGATAAGCGGTTCAACAGCTTCTGCAAATTTACATGCATTGCTAACTGCGTCGTTTCTAAGGACGAGATCCGTGAATTTCTGTTTGGTACTCCATTAAGCTGAGTCAGGCCATGGAAGGAAAAACCGTCGACTCACGCACAATCGGATTTAAAAGAACAGATTGAGGGTTGACTTCTAGAAATCCGTTATCGTTGCTTTCCACTGCAAATATGGTTGATTGTAATTCCCAAACTGCAACACGAAGTCATTTAAAGCCAGGTTGGAGATAATTGAGCCAATGGAATACAAATGAGCAAGTATGCAACTTATATTGTCTCGTCGCTCAGGGGGTAGATAGATAACTCCAACGCTGATGATTCGACTGGGCATCGAGATTTTAATCCATAACGGCTCAAGAGCTCTACTCGTCGATGTGGGATTGATAAAGTTCCAATACTTGGAGACCGCAATCAAAACACCACCACCACGGACCTTTGAACTGTTCGTTGCATTACGATCGGTGCAGTATACAGCAAACTTGGGGCCAAATAGCTGCGCATTTTGGAATCGCTCGTCCAGCCAATTCTCCGTCACTACAATGACATCATAATCGCTGACAGCCAAGAAAAACGAATCAACCTTAGTTCAGAGCCCACGTACGTTTTGGTAATAAATCCACAAAGCAGAAATAGGAGCACCATAACATCAGTCGAGCAACCTCCAGAAGCGTCGGAGATGAAGTTTCCAGGCGAAGGTGACTCAAAGTTTGATAAGGCGCCAGGTGCACCAGTGGGTTGATCACTAGAAGTGACAGACGTTACCGGAAGGAAGTTGTTCGAATCGCAATTATACCTGCCTGTGTGGACGGCTTAGAAAACCCCCTCTCCATATTCAAACACAGGACCGGGGTGACTGTTGATCGCTGGCTGCAATGGGTCAACTGTGTTAGGTGGGTAAGGGGGCTTCCAACATGCGAAATGTTTTGCGTCCCGGGATAGCATAGTTTCGTTGGCGGTGGTAGCTGGCCACGGCGAAGCTTGTGGTGCCACGAATGGTATCACAACTCTCCTGATTTTTGACGGAACCCTAAAAACCTGGGAACCGTAATCCTCGAATTCACGGAAAACCAAACCCTCATACCATGTTGAAGGATCAAGAGCTTTATCCTTAAGTGACGGGTCGAGTTCGATTTTGAAGGACACGAAGGAAACGGTGTTGATTTCCTTTCCTTTAGCAACAAGTTTCACCGCGGGCGGATTATCTTCTATCTCAAGATTGGATTTAATTAGAGCAGCTAGCACAATAGCACTAAGTAAAAACACAAACACTGATTGTCCGGAAGATTGTTTATGAATTTTATCACGGCGGCGACGTAGAACGGAACAAATTCACTCGAGATGAATTACTGACGCATATACTAAGCACAAAATAACCGAATAATGATTTTACAACATAGACGACACAAGAAAAAAGTTGAAAATTCTCGACCGAATATCTGTAAACTTCGTTATAGCATTCAAGTTATATCATATGCATAAAGAAGCGAATATTACACTAGTTTATAGCATTGATGAACTCGGTAAGCTGATCATCATTTCTTATGTTAAATTTTATGCAGAACTCAAAAATGCCGTCAAAAAAAATTTAAGTAGAACAGTTTTCGAGATATGAATAAAAGTTGATTTTTTAATAAATAAACAAAAACACATTTACTTAAAATGGAATATCTCCAACGCGTGTGAACCAATTTCAAATATTTTATCATCAAATGAAACAAAATTAATTTTAACACCGATCTTTTGAACATTGCAATATTGTAGGAGTAATAGTTTCGACGCTATTTATAAGTATATATAATTCTTTGCGTTTTTTTGGAGATTTGTTAAAAAAAATGTGCTAAACATATGATTAATGCCAAAATAACGTAAAAAAAATATTGCGTATGTTACTTAAGAAAATAAGGGCTCAATAGTGAAAATCGGTTGAAAAATGAGGAAGTTATGCTGTTTTTTGAAAAAAAAAACCAGAAATGCGGAAAAAACAGAAATTCGAAAGAAATACGCCCTTCTCTCTCTTTCTCTCTCTCTCTCTCTCTCTCTCTCTCTCTCTCTCTGCATTCCGTTTTAATTTTGAAATTTGTCCGGAGAATCTGGATAAACCATGGGTGCCTACGTTCTGTGTAATTCGTGCAAAACGTGCCTGGCTAGGTGGATAGCAGGTAAAAAGTATGTATGGCTTACCACTGGTCCCATTCAAATATGTCATTTACTCTCATTTCTGTCACTGTAAAGCCGCTATTTGTCCTTTGATAAGCCAGTTATTTGGAATGAACCTTTTTGCCATTGTTATTTCTGCCTCACCGAAGTTCAACAACATGGCCGCAGTAAGTCGGTGCAGTATGCTGATGTGCAATCCGTAGAAAAACCCTACCCTACCCTACCCAAGTAACATTGCATACACCATCCTGCTTTATTAAGTTTTATTAAAGTATTATGAAAGCCACTTGATATCCATTTGGTTTTATTGTGGCACCAAGAGGTGCCAATAGGTTTCATATTTTAGTCAGGTTTATGAGAACCTACACAGCTTGTTTGCAACGATCTTAAAACCTTGTTTCTCCAATTCCTTTTACTCCTATCAAAGGTTTTATTTCGACTTTATGAACTCGTAAAATGGTGTTTTGAAATGCCGTTTTAGGACTCATTGATATTATCTCATTATGGTCAGTTGGAAAAGCATTTTAAAACCATAGTTGCCTCCAGTAATGGCATTAAACGACAAATTGGCATTGAAGGAAGTCACCATAAGTGTTATAGTAGTCATAGCGAAGAAAAATTGGCTTTTTGGCAAAACTGTGATTTTTTTCCAATCGCCATATTGAAGTGTTACAAATATTTGAAATGTGCAAAAATAAATGCATCAAATTTTCAATGGTATGCAAATAAACTGTAGATCAGGGACTTATTTCGGCATTCTTGTAGATAATCTTATCCAATTCCAAGCATTTTTCAGGAAATTCATGATTAATGTATTGAATATATTTGTTTTAATTTTGATTTATGTTGTTGTAAACTCGCATAATTTACGAGGCGCATTAATTTTCGGCTCTTATCGTGCCAATATTCACCATACAAATAAATGAGCATATAATTTGGAGCATCATACGCTGTAGAAAACACAATTTGTTTTGAATATTTTGCTATCAAACAAAATTTCCCGCATCACTAGACCTTTTTTTTACTGCTAAATGAATCCGAAGAGCAAGGAATCGAACAAAGCAGAACCACAAAAACCAGCCTCGATTTCACAGAGAAGTTTGACAGCTGTGGCCATTTGGCATCATTCTGGTTTTCATGGCAGCCAAAAGGTTTTATGAAGGTTCTTAAGTGGTCACAACATCTTTTACTAGAACATTTTCAAAATCTTTATATTCTTATAAAGGTTTTATTAACTTGTTTTCACAACCGTCTATAGAGTGTGCCATTTTGTACAAATTTCGGCTTTAAAGAAGCATAGAAGAGGTGTTGGTAGATAAAACAGTTTGGAATGTAGTTTTATCAACAAACCCGGGAGGATTGCTCTTCGGCTGGAATAAAACTAAAATTGTTACTTGGGTATTGACCCAAAACGAAAAAGGGAGTCTTCATTTGAAGATACTGCCCAGCTGGTTAACGAGGATGCAGATCAAAGTGACACAGAATTTGAAACAAAACCATCATTATTTTCCCAAGCAGAACTCAATGATTTGGTACGTGATTTGGAATTGTCGAAGCAGAAATCTGAACAGCTTGCATCACGCTTAAAAGAAAGAAATTTATTAGAGTCTGGTGTAACAATTTCGTACTACAGAAATAGTGATGAACAATTCGCTAAATACTTCTACAAACAAAATAACGCTAGTTTTTGCCGAGATGTAAATGGTTTGTTCGAAGAGTTTGGGGAGCATCACAATCCAAGTGAATGGCGTTTGTTTATCGACAGCAGTAAACTGAGTTTGAAGGCTGTTTTACTGCATCACGGAAACAGGAAACCCTCGATACCGCTGGCTCATGCTGTTAACATGAAGGAATCGTATGAATTAATGGCGCTGCTGCTGAATCTGATAAATTATAGACTGTTACAGAAAGTATAAGCACACTTTCAAAATAACAAAAAAGTCATGTTTTTTTTAGTTCTAATAATTTTATTTGGCAAATCATATTTGTTTATGTGTTTTATATGATATTTTACTATCGTTTAATCAAAATATTTAATCATAGCCAAGACTCCTAACTTTTCCTCGAACATGACCCATTAGCTTCTGCACAGTGGTACTTCCCACAATTTTGGATAGGAATTAAATTTTTGGATGTCGTCCGCTGGTTTTATGAATTTTCGAAGCTTTGCCTTTGTTAAAGGCCAAAAAGTCTCGATTGGCCGTGCCTCCGGGCAGTTCGGCGGATTCATGTCTTTCGGCACGAAACATACATTTTGACTTTTGTACCATTCTAAAGTGTCCTTTGCGTAATGACATGACGCCAAATCAGGCCAAAACACTACTTGACCTTCGTGCTGCCTGATCATCGGCAATAATCGCTTCTGGAGACATTCCTTAACGTATTTCTGAGTGTTTATCGTCTCCGTTGTGATGTACGGCCTAGATGTTTTACCACACTTGCATATTGCCTGCCAAACCATAACCTTCTTACCGAATTTTTCAGTAAAAATTGCCTTCTCCGTTTTGGAGATGTCTTTGTCTTCGCTTACAGTATAGAATTGTGGTCCGGGAAGCGTTTTGTAATCTAGTTTCACATACGTTTCATCGTTCATTATTATGCACCCAGAATTTCTACACTATAACGAATCGTAGAGTTTGCGGGCCCGTGGTTTCACGGACGCGGCCTGTTTTGGGTTCCTTTTGGGTTTTTTTCTGCTTCCGGTATGTTTTTAGCCCAAGTCTTTCTTTGGCACGCATGACGTTACTCGATGAGGTCCCTAGTTTTTTCGCTTGTAGGCATCCCTGATCTTTATATCTAACAGGACCGGATTTCCGACCACTCTTCGGCGCATCTTCAAACGTACACTGTTCTCTATATTTTCGAATCGCAGATCGTACCGCTCCGACGCTTACACCCTCTTCCTTGGCCAATTTTCTCAAGGAGAGTTCGCTCACAGTGCACCATTTGTGCACGATACTTTTTCGTTGTTCCGGAGTAAGACCGCGCATTTTGATAGGTAACACAAAACTGAGCACTTTATTGATGCTATGTCATTCAGAAATGTGCAAACAAAAGGACGCCGCCAAAACATGTTGAAATATTTCATTATATTCAAAGTGACCGTTAAAATAAGGTGTGCTTATACTTTCTGGAACAGTCGTTATAAGCAACACTCTTGGAAGATTTGCTCCGATCTTAAGGTCGTTGCCATGTTGACTGGGTTACAACAGGGGTACACACAATACATGTGCTTTCTCTGTAAATGGGACAACCGAGCACGTAAGGAGCATTACGTTCAAAAAGACTGGCCAAAGAGGACAAGTTTGACTCTTGGGAAAGAAAACGTGAAATGTGTTCTTCTCGTGGATGAAGATCAAATAATTCTCGCACCGTTACATATAAAACTTGAACTTCTTCTTTTGTAAAAGCGTTGGAAAATAATAGACCTGCATTTGAATATCTGAAATCAGTATTCCCAAACATATCGGATGCAAAGATTAAGGAAGGTGTTTTCGTGGGTCGTCAAATAAAAAAAATCAGTGGAGGACTACGTTAAACCGTTTGATTAATTCGTTTGTTTCGTAGCGGAACATTCACAGAAAAAATAATAATGAATTTTAGCAGACGCGCAAAATTCATTATTACAAGCACACAAAACAAGCGTAAAAAAAGAAATTGTTTGCAATCTTTCATACAACAGACCTGATTTCAGTGATATCAGGTTTACATTTTAATGAAATATTCCATGAATTCAAGTCAAATCTAGCATTTCCTTTATACGCATTAGATAATGCAGAAAATTAAATGTTTATTTCAAACTATATTGGAACGCAAATAGTTTTTCCTTAACGAAACATTTTTAGACCAGACTGGGCAGGAAGACGCTGTATGTTAGTATGCATTATAAACCAGTAGTTGGCAAAATTCAGCATCTCAACCAGTAGTTGGCAACGTTTAAGTTTTGCCTGATAATCACGAGTTCATTCGGCATCGGTACATGATCGGAGGATTTTCCATATGTTCAATTTTAACGCGCTTCCGAAATTTGCGCAAACGTTTGGCATCAAAACGATTAGACATCGTACTCATTCTCACTTTCGCAGTTTCTCAAAATTTATTTCTTCCTTGAAGTAAAACTCTATCTAACGCGAATCGTTAAAACAACAGAATAAATATTCATAACTGTACTAACTGGAGTATGCCGAAAATGTTACTTAGGAATATCAATTTTAAAAATCAAAGCGAAAATCAAACGTAAAAAATTTCTTGATACTTGCCGGAACGCAACATTCTTTAAAATTTTTGGCGAAATAAAATATTTCTTTTGTTTGTAAAATTTTAAACACTTGAGTAAATAAATTGGCAATCGTATAAACCTCTAGTTGATTTGAGCAAAAATCTCAAAAATAAATCAATCAAAATACGATCAAGTTAATAGCTTCCGGTGTTTCAATGTTCCGTGACGACAGCCAGTTGAACAATGTACACAGTATGCTCAAGGTATGCAACGAAGAGGGAACTTAAATTGTTTTAGCCACCGCTGGCTGTGAATTGGTAAGAACTTGGATAGTAATGTTGAATAAATTCCAATCAAACAAACTCTTTCAAAATTGAATTAGTCGTCCTGAAAAGGACGGATTTGAAACTGTCCGCATAGTAATTAAAACCTTCTCGGTCTTTTGAAGAAGCAGGTTATTTCAGCCATTTCACGTTGCGCCTTACCAAAGATGGCTACCAACAAGATCACACACACAAGCACAACACAGGCTGGTAGCTGACTGCCTAGTACACCACTGCATAATTAATGGCTGCCTAGTAACGGCAGCAAATTCCAAAGTTGGCGCCTTGCCGCTCCGCTCTGCCGAATAAAGCACCCTCCAGGGTACATGCCATCGCCAGCTGCCAATGAATACTGGCTCGTTGCTCCGCACAGCTCCAGTACTGCGACACGAATGAGAAAATTTCTTTTATGTCGTTCAGTGCTGAATATGAGACCTCCCTTGCTCACATTTGAAATCTGTGATAGGAAAGTACTGTGAATTTATGAAATCCAGCATGAAAAACCAAATTATAAGACATCACCATTCATTTTCGTTACTTTTATTTGTTTTAAAATGTTAACGGATAATTTTAGATAATTGAATTGATAAACGGAAAAATTTCCATTCGATTGATGTAACAATTTTGAAAATCTATCGAGTATTTATGAAGTTATGAGCGTTTAATTTGTAACGATATTTTGTGACGGTCGATTATTTTTCGATTTTCAAATGTCAATTCAATTTTTCATGAGGGCAGCCATTTGTAAATTGTGCACAATGATCAAGGTATGCAACGGAGAGAAAATTAAAATTGTTTTAGCCACCGCTGTCTGCCATTTCGTTAGTTGTTACATAAATTCAAATTAAACAAACTCTCTCAGATTTGGATTGGTCGTCCTGAAAAGCACGGATTTAAATCAGTCCTGCTCGGTCTTTTCACGAAGCAGATTATTTCTGCCGTGCACGTTGCGCATCAGGTAAAGATGGCTTCCAAGAATATCACACACACTCAAGCACCTTATTTAGCTCTTTGTGGTGGCGCCCACCGGCTGGCTACAAATCATCACCGGCTTTGGCAACCGACTGCCTAGCACACCACTGCATGTACAATGGCTGCCTAGCAACGGCTGCCTAGCCAAGGGCTTGCTAGCAACACTCAGAGCAATCGACTAGCTCACCACTGGTTAGTTGCCAGTGCACCTTCTGTGGCATGATGCACCACCTGCTACGTTGGCTACGTTGGCAGCTTGCCGCTCCACACTGCAGGTTTCATTCCATCGGGATTACCTCCATCGCCAGCTGCCAATCCATAATGGCTCGATGCTCCGCACAGCTCCAGTACTGCAACACTACTGAGTTAATTTGCGAAGGCGTACCCGTTTTATATCGTTCAGTGCTGCATATGAGCCCTCCCTTGCTTAAATTTGAAATCTGTGACAGTAAAGTACAGTGCATTTAGTAAATTTACTTTGAAAAATCGGCATTATAAGACATCACCTTAGGTTTTGGTAATTTTCAATGGCTTGAAATTGTTAACGGACATTTTTTGATTATTGAATTGATACGCGGGAAAATTTACAACCGATTGATGTAAAAATCTTGAAAATTGTGTTATTAGCGTTTAATTTGTAACAATATTTCGTGACGGTCGCTTATTTCTAGATTTTCAATTGACACCCTACCCTTGCCGTAAGACGTAGTCTACGTCAAAAATGATCGAGAACAAACATTTCTTCGCCGTTTGGGCTCCTGATGAGCAAGAAGCGTGGAAATCATTTCGAATGGTCGTTACGAATTTTCTAGGAAACACTAACAGTGCGGATCATGTTGAAGTTATTGAGAATTTGCTGGAAAACTATAAGAAAGTAGGTAATATTAAATCTAAAAATAACTTATCAAGTTACCCATGTTTCATGTACATAGTTTATAACTCCTTGCTTTTCATGACTATAGATGTGAACATGTCATTGAAAATCCATTTCCTCCACTCACATTTGGATTTTTTCCAACCGAATCTTGGCGAAAGTGATGAGCACGGTGAACGATTCCACCAACAAATGGAGCAAATAGAACGACGATATCAAGGCTTTTGGGACGAATCAATGCTGGGTGACTACTGTTGGTTTCTAGTTAGAGAAACCAAAACGACGCATAAACGACGGAGCATAAGTTTGAAGCATTTTTAAGTTTTAATAAACTTATTTCAAAGAAATCTGCTGTCAAGAATGACAAAAAAACGACGTGTGTGTGTGTGTGTGTGTGTGTGTGTGTGTGTGTGTGTGTGTGTGTGTGTGTGTGTGTGTGTGTGTGTGTGTGTGTGTGTGTGTGTGTGTGTGTGTGTGTGTGTGAGAGAGAGAGAGATGGGCGTATTTCTTTCGAATTTCTGTTTTTTACGCATTTCTACACTTTTTCCAAAAACCAGCATAACTTCCTCATTTTTCAACCGATTTTCACCATTGAGCCCTAATTTTCTTCGTTTTTTCTTTGGCTTTAAGCTACGAATTCAATATATTTTGTTTGTTGACGTTATTTTGGTATTAATCATATGTTTAGCACAATTTTTTTTTACAAATCCAAAAAAAATCGCAAAAATATATGTATACTTATAAATAGCATCGAAACTATTACCCCTAGAATATTGTAATGTTGAGAAGATCACTGTTTAATTTAATTCTGCCTCATTTGATGACAAAATATTGGATTGGATCACACGCGTTGGAGATATTCCATTTTAAGTAAATGTGGTTTTGTTCATTTATTAAAAATCAAGTTTTATCCATATCTCGAAAACTGTTATACTTTAATTTTTTTGACGGCATTTTTGAATTCTGCATAAAATTTCACTTTACAAACATTGGTGGAATTATAAACTTCATCACTTTTGATTTATTTTGTAAACTAGTGTTATTAATCGTACAAAACACGGCAGACTTCAGTGGGCTGGTTACTTAGTGCGACTGTCGGAAGCTAGAATTGCAAAAATATATTCAGCAGGGAACGGGTAGAGGTCAGTGACTTCGTGGAAGGCCACGAATACGCTGGCTATATGCAGTGGCGGAGGACCTGGGAAACCTAAACGTTCGGGGCAACTGAAGAAGTATCGCCCAAGACCTACGAAGATGGAGCTTTACAATACTTCAGGCTTTGACGTGAAGCGGCGTTGCAGCCAAGCAGTAAACCAGTAAGGCAATCAAATCATTAGCAATCCATTATTGTAAAAATTAAGGTTATCTATCGAATAAAATTTCGTGGCGCTCTTATTATTCGTACTCGTTAAGTGTACCCTAATATAAAAAAAACAATGACGTAGTCTTCGTCAAAAATCTGGCGAGATAAAACCGTGTCTTTATATTTCACGCACTGGATTGTATTTCCTAATATTTTATGCATCTCTGGATGTGCGTTGAAATATGCAGGTTACTCGAACACTCAGTTGCTAATTTATATGAAGGTTCTCCGGTTCAGTTACAATGAACCTATCACCTAGGCTACGTACCATAAACGATTATAATATCAGGGGCTCAATATCATAGGGGCCTAAAGACTACGTCCATTACAGAAATTCGTGAAAATTTCGCCTAGTCATGATTAGATACCACACTTCGAGTGCGACTGCAGCTACCAGTTGACTGGACCACCGTCGCTCGCCACCACTAAATGCTGTATCTGAGTAAAACAATTACCTAACAGCTATAGAAAGTGAACACTGCCAAGCAGTTCACCCGCTATTGCACAGATCACTCAGCAGTTAATGTATAGGTACCTTTGTACGGCTACCAAGTACATTTGGAACTCAGCCACACAGAGATCACTACTGTGCCGGGTTCCGATAGCGTGGGGCTCAACAGAGCCTTGCTTATTTACTTTCCTTTTCGTTTCACACATTTTTCTCTCCTTCTGCCACAATTTCGATGCACTCACTTGATCTGTCGGAGTCGTGCTAATTGATGTTGATATATAGCTGCCTTATAAACCCACTTGGTGTCAACCGCCTCTTTGAAGGTTGCCGGTGTGGAACTGATTATGATATTTGGCCCAGCAGAATAGGCCACTGTCATCTTGACCCGGAGGTATAACACGGTAGATCTACGAACCCAGGCGAAAATTTGGGTCACAACCTTCAATCGCAAAATCCATAAATAAGCTTTGCCAGTTTAAAATCAGTCAACGGTAAAGAGTCCGCGGTTCGAGCAAATAGATTTTAAATGATTGCAAACGTTGATTCACGGTGTACAACATCTGAGAGATGTTATGACATGACTTGCCAGACTCGCCGTTACGTGAGGATTGCCTTCTTTCTTTTTATTTGATGATTTTGAACTTCACCCACCGCGGATGGCGCGCAGGTTGAAGCGGTGACGAGGGAGTTTTTGTTTACACTTACTCTTGAAACGAAGCGAATTGGTTGCAAGTGGGACAGCTTGGTTTTAATTATTGTAAAAAAAAGTTTATATGATGCGTTACAAAAAAATTTGGCATGTGGTTTAAATAAATGTTATTGATGATTTATTATAGTATTTGGTTGTTCAAAATTACAATAAAAAATCAGTAGGCCAGGAAAAATTCAAACCCGCCATAGGTTTAGTATTGCCATGCGTCAAAAAAATTGGGCTATCAGTTATCGTGAAAGTTGGGAAGTTATCCAAACAGAATAAGGCTTGCTTCATTTAGAATTGGAACAAACTTTTGCTCATATTGTGGCGCTCCTGGTGGACGGATTTGGAAGTTCTTGGCGCCCACGTGTCGGGAATTTTGTCAGCTTTACGTATGTATTTTTGACATTCCGCAAATCGACTGTACTTTGTAAACAATCAACATGGAAGTCGAAAGAAGGGAAAAAATTGTGCACAGTTATTTGGAAAATCCATTGTGGTCTGCATCTAGGCTAGCTAAACAGCTGAAATTGCCCAGAAATACCGTATGGCGCGTTATCAAACGGTATAAAGAAACATTGACGACGATTCGGAAGCCTCAAGCCAATCGTCGGAGTGGAACTGTCGACCGGAAACTGCGTGGTAAGATTTTGAAGACGATTAAGAGGAATCCCAATCTGTCGGACCGTGATTTGGCCAGAAAATTCGGTGCTGCCCATAGTACCGTGAGGAGAACTCGACTCCGGGAAGGAATCAAGTCGTATCGAGCTAGCAAACAGCCAAATCGGACCATAAAACAGAATAGTGTGGCCAAAATCCGTGCTCGGAAGCTATACGACCAGGTGCTGACCAAGTTCGACGGGTGTCTTCTGATGGACGATGAAACCTATGTCAAGGCTGACTTCGGGCAAATCCCAGGTCAAAAATTTTACTTGGCAACGGCTCGGGGGGATGTTCCAGCCAAATTTAAATTTGTTCTTGCCGACAAATTTGCGCGAAAATTCATGATTTGGCAGGGCATTTGCAGCTGTGGCAAAAAAACGAAAGTTTTCGTTACAAATAAGACAATGACGTCGGAACTATACCAAAAAGAGTGTCTCCAAAAACGAATTTTGCCGTTCATTCGATCCCACGACCATCCCGTAATGTTTTGGCCAGATTTGGCAAGCTGTCATTACAGCAAAGTCGTTCAAGTATGGTATGCAGAGAAAGGGGCCCAGGTTGTTCCGAAAAACCTTAACCCACCCAACTGCCTCCAGTTCCGCCCTATTGAGAAATACTGGCCAATCATGAAGAGGAGACTCAAGGCAAAGGGAAAGGTTGTCAAAGACATCAATCGGATGAAGACCTGGTGGAATAAGATAGCTAAAACGATGGACGAAGAAGGTGTGCGCCGCCTAATGAGCCGTGTTACAGGAAAAATTCGAGAATTCCTTCGAAACCGTGACGAATAATTTTATCCGTATTTTTTCTTAAAAGTATGAAGAAAACGCTACATTTGTATAACAAAAAGATCTTGAATTCAATAATAAATAACTGAAATACAGGCAATTGTTTTTGTTCCAATTCTATCTGAAGCAAGCTTTAGTATCATAAATTCTACTGTTCTAGGTGAGTCGTGAAGGTGAAGGTGAAGAAGAAGGCTTAAGGTTTCCTTTATCCCTGATGGTGTAGAATTTATTTCCAGGCATTTGTGATAAATCGGTCATGACTTACACTACCAGTCAAAATTAAAGATTGTCCTCGAACAAAGTGCAAAACAAAAAATGATCACCAAAAACTCATTGTAGGTCGGATATTTTTGAAACTCTCAGGGAATAAATAAACACATATTAGTTATGTTTTTGCAATTTTGGTTTATTCAACCTCCTCTCTTGGGCTAAATGCCCGCACCTTGGACTTAACGCTACCCATCAAATCTTGTGCAACACTTTTGCCATCTTTCTTACACACTTTCTTCGAATCGTTGTCGTTTTTGAAGATCTTCTCTGTTTTCCGGAGCTTGCCCTTCATAATCGGCCAGAATTTATCTATTGGGCGAGGTTCTGGCGAGTTTGGCGGATTTGCCTCCTTCGGCAAAAAAACAACATCTTTGGCTTCGTATCACTCCATCACCGGTTTTGCGTGATGTCACGATGTCAGATCCGGCCAAAACAGAGTGTCACCCTCATGAGACCGAAAGGGCAGCTTCTGGAGGCATTCTTCTTTATATATTTGGCCATTGTCTGTGCCGGTCGTTAGGTACGGCTTGCTAAATTTGCCTGCCAGTCCAGGTTTTTCTTGGCAAACTTGTCGACCTTCTTCTTCGGGAACTTGCCTTCAGGCGGGACTTGCCGACGACAAACTCCAGGCTCGGGATCTGCTTGGCGTTTCGATTTAATGTACATCTCGTCGACCATTACGATGCATTTCGACTGCACCAACCAATCGCGGTACAGCTTCCTGGCGCAGGATTTGGCCAACGTATTCTGTTAACCGGCTCGGTTAGGCGCCTTCCGTACCTTGAAGACATGAAGTGCAGCCCGCTTCATTGTCTGCTGGATGAACCAGGCGGAAGAGTTGACCTTCTTGGCCACGTTCCGAATTTAATGGTTCGAATCGCGCTTGAAGTAATCCCCCACCTTCCTCTCGTTCACGGGGTCGGTCGTCTTCGCTTTTCTTCCACTACCAGCTCACCACTGGATCGTCAGGATCTCCTTGAACGATGTTACCACAAGGAGAACGGTCGAATTGAAGATTCCCAACAGTTTCGCAATACACCTGTGGGACTGGCCTGGATTATCCACGACCGCGCCGATATTTTTTTGTCGAAGCACTTCTTGCAGGGAAACCGTCTCGAAAACACTTGACAGATTGTGAAGAAATTTTGCACATGTTAACATTACACTCTAAACTAGTTTTTTTTTCGAGGTCTCGTCAATTTTACTTAAGCAATTCAAAATTACACACAAAAGAAAGTGTTGCATTATTTTTTTGTGTACCGTTTTTAGACTGTGTCGATTTAAAAAAAAAAAAAAAAAATTACGAACGTACTTAGTAAATTATGGTTGAAAATCCCTGAAAAGTTTCAGATTTTTTTTAAAATCGTTTAGGTGAAAAATGTAAGTATTTTGAGGTTTTAAGCATGTAGAAATTTGTGCATGAACAAAAAAGTTATTCAGATGATCAAGTGCTATTGATTGATGGTTGATGCCGTCGATTTATTTTAATTCAACTTAAAACTAGTTTCAATGTTTTAATAGAAAAATGAAAATACTACTTTCGTTATACTAAAAAAGTCAAAATTCCATACAAAACTTCAAGTATTAGGTGCGCAACTAAGTTCCCGCTGTTTAGCAATAGATGGCGCCAGTAGTAAGTGCTGGTCGAATGTTGTACATCTCAAGCGTCATAAACCAAGCTCAGACATATGGTAAACGAACCGCTTTGCCAAATCAGTGATTTTGGTTTAGTGTTATATATTTTGGTTGTTTGAAGATGTCTGATTTCGTGCCAAATAATCGTCATTTGCGGGAAGTGTTGATTTTCTTCTTTCATTCGAAGAAAACGGCGGCTGAAGCACATCGAGAGCTCCAAAAAGTTTACGGTGATGCTGCTCTGAGTGAAACAACGTGTCGTGATTGGTTTCGTCGCTTCGAAAACGGTGATTTCAGTGTTGATGATCGTCCGCGTGAAGGAAGGCCAAAAAACTTCGAAGACTCTGAATTGGAGGCATTGCTCGATGAGGATCCGTGTCAAACGCAAGAAGAGCTTGGTTCAGGATTAGGAGTTTCCCGCCAAGCCGTTTCTAAGCGATTGCATGCGTTGGGAATGATTCAAAAGCGAGGAACTTGGGTTCCTTACGATTTGAAGCCAAGAGATGTTGAGCGTCGTTTTTTCGTCTGCGAACAACTGCTCCAGCGGCAAAAAAGGAAAAATGGATTCATTACAGTAACCCAAAACGGAAACATCCATGAGGACTGCCCGGACATGCTTCAACATCGTCGCCTAGGCCGAATATTCACGCTGCGAAGGTTATGCTGTGTATTTGGTGGGACCAAGTTGGTGTTATTTATTATGAGCTGTTGAAACCAAACGAAACCATTACCGGAGAACGGTATCGAACTCAATTGATGCGATTGAGCCGAGCACTGCACGAAAAACGGCCACAATACGAGCACAGACACGAAAAAGTGATTCTTCAGCATGACAACGCTCGACCTCACGTTGCGAAACCCGTGAAAACCTACTTGGAAACGCTCAAATGGGAAGTCCTACCCCACCCGCCATATTCTCCTGATATTGCACCGTCCGATTATTACTTGTTCCGTTCGATGGCACATGGTCTCACTGGTCAGCAATTCCACTCAAATGATGACATCTCAAAATGGCTTGATTCTTGGATAGCATCAAAAGACGAACAGTTCTATCGAAATGGTATTCACGTTCTACCAGAACGATGGGAAAAAGTCGTAGCTAGTGATGGGCAATACTTTGAATAATTCGTTTGTAATCTTTGTTTTCAAAATAAAGTTCCTTTTTCACCAAAAAACAGCGAGAACTTAGTTGCGCACCTAATAAATAAATGTCAAGCTAAACGATTTAAAAAAAATCCGTGAAGTGCGTACGGCCATGGCTTCGGAACAGCAAACTTTGCGTGAAAAATTTGTGTGAATAAATAAATACCATAGGCGCTTATAAGCTTGGTATAGCAATGCTCTAAGCTTGGTATCGCAAATACCAGCATGACCCGTGTGATAAAAACCTTTAAGGAGCGTTTGATTGTCAAACAGAAGGAAGAAAGTGGTGGCAGAAATAGCACGGTTAATTCCAAAATGGCCCAGATAGTCGCAGCAGAATTCTAGCGCCGGCTTATTATGTCGATGAGGGATGTCACTAGAAAATCGAAGGTGTCGATCCTGTTTCACCCAGCAAACCATGAAACGGTCTGAACTACAGACCTACAAAGTGAAGAAGGCCCAAAATAGGAATGAGAAGCAAAATTTCACTGCTAAAATCCGTGCCCGGATGCTTTACACGCAGTTGCTCACCAATCCGCATTGCATCGTGATGGACGACGAAACTGCCAACCGCCAAGAGCCTGGAGCAACATAACAAACATCAAAGGCTCAATTTGTTTTTCAGCATTTCAGCATAACATTTAATTTAAAATTGCACTTTTGAACTTCAACTTTTATCTTCATAAAATAATGCCATGTGCTTGTTAGCCGTATAGGATTATATTTAAATATTGTGTTTATGGTATTATGGTAAGAGGCCACTTATTTCAGAAATCACCAAAGCGGGCTCTTCGATCACTCCGATTGCTATCTTTGAAATGTAAAAAGAACAGTATGAAGAAAAAATTTAACAACATGTCTTATAAAATAATATTCTTCGTTGAAATTTTTAATATTTGGAATGATCTATTTTGTTTCCAGGACTAGTAGGATAAAGACTGGACTCGGAAAAAATGGAGACACAAAAATGATCACCAAAAATTCATTTTAAATCGGATACTTCTCAAATTTTCAGGGATTAAATAACTATATATTAGCTATGTTTTGGCATAATTTATTTATTGAATTTCATCCCCCAAGGTGAGTGCTCGTACATTTCTCTTAACACTGCTCATGAGATCTTGGGCGAGGCTTTGTCCATCTTCGTTACACAATTTCTCCCAGTTTTTCTTCAAAGCTTCATCGGTTTAGAATGGTTTTCCGCTTTTCTTCAACTTCTTCTTCATTATCGCCCAAAACTTTTCGATCGGGCGAAGTTCTGGTGTATTTGGCGGGTTCGTCTCCTTCGGGACCACATTAACGCCCTTCGCTTCGTAACGATCCATTACAGGCTTGGCGTAATGGCACGAAGCGAGATCCGGCCAGAACAGCGTGGGACCACGGTGAGAAGGGAGAAAGGGCAGCAAGCGCTTCTGCAAGCATTCCTCTCGATAAATGCCACAACAGGTACTTCTTCACGAATTTGTCCATTTTTCTCTTCCGGAACTTTTCCGGAACCTCCATGTGGTACGTACCGACAAAAAACTCGAGGCCGGGGAGTTGTTTGGTGTCCGCCTTGATATATGTCTTGTCGTCCATGACGAGACAGCCTGGCTTGACGGTACAGCTTCCGCGCACGCAATTTGGCCACCGTGTTTTGCTTGTCAGTCCGGTTTGGCGCCTTCCTGATCTTAAAAACACGTAGCCCAGCCCGCTTCATGGTCTGCTGGACGAACCACTTCGACGAATTGATCTTTTTGGCCACGTCTCGGGTGGAAAGGCTCGGGTTATTCTTAAAGTACTGCCTTATCTTCCGCGCCTTCTCTGGGTATTCCGTTTTCCGCTTCCAGCGCGCCGCTCGATGGTCTTCGTCTCCTGGAACATCTTCACAACGCGGGACACGGTGGAATGGTGGATTCCAAGCCTTTTGTCGATCCATCTGTGCGACTGACCAGGATTATCGATCACCGCGCCCAAGATTAGCTGGCGTAGCTCTTCTTGTTTCGAATGCATCTTAAAAACTAATTGACAGATCGCGATATTTTGCACACATAAACGTAACACTCTAAACTAGTATTACTCAAAATTTCATTTATTTTTACCCACGAGATAAAAAGTTACATCCAAAGCAAAGTGTCGCATTTTTTCCTAGTCCAATCTTTATTAATACTCATCTAATCTAATTTTTATTTTTTTCAGTAACAATCCAGTGAATGTCAGATATATTTTGTATAAACGCATATTATGTTCTCGTATAGACTTTCTCTAGCAGCTTTTTACATGGTCAAGTAATTTAATTTGTGTAATGTGTAATTTTTTTATTATAATTTTTTTTTTATATTTTTAAAATTAGAATTTTTTTTTTTTTTTTTTTTTTTTTTTTTTTTTTATAAAAAAAATAAAAAAAAAAAAAAAAAAAAAAGAAAAAAGAGGGAGGGGCGGGGCCCCCCACCCCAAAGAAAAGGGAAGGGGGGGGGGAGGGGGGCCCCCCCCCCCCCCCTACTATTACGAACAGCGGGGGGGGCGGGGCCCTCCCCCTCTTTCCTTTTTTTTGTTTTTTTAGTGGCGGGCTCGGGTTTGGTGTGGGGGGTGTGTGTTTGCGAGGGGGGGGGTTTTTTCTCTTTTTTTTTGTTGTTTGTTTGTGTGTTTTCCTACGGGCCCGCCCCCCCGTTTTTGGTCCTCCCTACAGGAACTTGATGATCACAAACAACAAAAGAATCCTGATCAAATCGTTTTTCAGATTATTCCACTGCTATGGAAAGTTACCTTGCTACAATACAGGGTGCGGCAGTAAAGAATACGAAAATTTGTTCTATTTCTTTCAAATCCCATTTTCAACTAATTCAAGCAATAATATCAACATTTTCGAGTACAGTTATCTTTATGAAGTCCTTTTTAAACAAATTTATTCAATGTGTCCTCCATTTTTATTAATAACATCCTCGAGCCGACGCCGGATGCCAGAGCATGCCTTTCGGACGTAGTCCTCCGACATTGACTGCCATGTGCGTGTTGTGGTTGACTTGAGGGTTTTCACACTTGGGTGTGATGTTTTGCAGGCTCGTGCTTCAACATACGCCCAAATCGAATAGTCCAACGGATTAAGATCTGGACTGCTAGGGGCCACAAATCCTTCGGCCAAAACTTCATGTTATCGTTCAACCATTGTTGGGTTCGATTGGACGTGTGACACGGCGCTCCATCCTGCTGTAGGGCAATGTTTTGGTCCTCGGAGAAGTTGGCCTTCACCCAGGGAAGCACTTGGTCCTTTAAAATACCGATATACACTTCGGTATTGATTTGAACTCCAGCATCAATGAAAACAGGCGGCATTTTCAAACCGTTGGACGCCACCAAGCCAAACATCATGACACCAGCCGGATGTTTGGTTTGAAATTTGAATTTCACTTTTTCCGGAACGTTCTCCATTTTCTGCGGTGTAATGAACCGGTCCGTGCGGCTGTTGGCCACAGCATCGATGCTGAAAAGCTTTCGTCGGAGAACAGGATTATCATTTTTTCTTTCTTGAACAAGGAAAGCAATCTCTTGGAACGAGTCACTCGTAGTTCCTTGACCCGGTCGGTAATCAAGTGGCGTTTCACTTTGGCTCTAGAAGATGCATGCAGGTCTTCTTTGATGATTCTCCGCATGGATTTCTCCGAAATATTAGCTTCCTTTGCAAGTTTTCTTGTGGAACGCACCGGGTTGCGAGCAATTTTTGCAAGGACCGATTTGATCTCGTTCGGCCTGCGTGCAAAGCGTGGACGTCCGCTTCCCGGCTTCGCCTTAGGACCTGCCGGGACTTTTTTATGCGGTAAACTGTTTCCAAATGGCACCCTACCACCTTGGCAATCTCTTTCGGCTTTTCTGGGCGACCAACAAACTGGTGATCACTTCTTTCGCGAACATTTTGACGAATTTGCTGTAAAACAAATAGAATGTTTGGATGCAGCACTTGGAAGTAAACATAAAAAAATACTTTTTCGACAGAAATTAGTCACTAGCTACACGAATTAACCCAATACTCAAGTTTGAACATTTTTGCATAATTTTCTGCCGCATCCTGTAGATGATTAAGGTCGTACGGAATCAAACCTCACCAGTCTTAAATGGCTGTAACTTTTCACTCACTTCATTAGTTCAATGTGTATTTGTTTACGCTGTGTTAGTTTCACTAGCAGATGTGCAATCGTTGCGAAGATGAAGTCAGAAGAACAGCAGCGGTGCAAAGAATTTTCGCGCACGTACCTGGAAAATCCGGATCTTTCTCACCGTGCTATCAGCAGGAAGCTGGGAATGGTACATTCTACGGTGTCTCGTGTTTCAAATCGGTACCACGAACGTTTGACCATCGATCGGAAAAAGAAAAAAGTGGCAAAAATGGATCTCCGTTTAGTGTTAAGGATCACAAGCGGGTAGTTCAAGCTTTCAAGAGGAATCCCAACAGTTCAGTTCGAGATGTGGCGAAGAAACTGAATCTAACTAAAACTTTCGTGCAAGATGCGAAAACACGTGAAGGACTACACACATACAAAGTCCAAAAGGCGCCTAATCGCGATGAACGGCAGCCTACGGTATGTATAATACGTGCACTGAAGCTCTACACCCAGATGTTGACAAAACAACATTGCCTCGTTATGGATGATGAGACGTATGTAAAAGCAGACTTTCGGCAGCTTCCGGGGCTCCATTTTTTCACTGCTCATCATAAATTCGATGTCCCTGAGGACGTTAGAAGGCAGAAGATGTCAAAGTTTGCGAAAAATATGTGATTTGGCAAGCAATTTGCTCGTATAGAAAGCGTAGCACCCCATTCGTGACAACTGGACCTTTTGAGTAGTGTAAAGAAGGAGGTTCGTGCATTTGGATATGGAATTGAAATTGAATAAAACAAACATGGGAAAATATTCATAACATGTTTTATTTTACTCCCTGAAAATTTGAAGATGATTGGTTGAACGGGCGAATATTGCCGAATATATATGTGTGTCGCAATTTGATTCCGTAGACCCTTTAGGACCGAAGCTTCATTTCTTTATGGCTGCAGTTGCATTCGTAGAACCGTTCCTCAAAGAATTCCAGATAGACACACCCATTGTACCCTTTTTGTTCACCGAGCTTATTGGGCTTATTAAACCAATTATGGACAAAGCCCTCAAACCTGAATGTCACAAGGTTAAGGTTAAATGCTTGGTAGATTTGGAAATTAGTGACAATAATTTGCTCCCATCTTCTCAAGTCGATATTGGGTTCGCTATCAAAGCCGCAGTTAAAGCAGAGAATGCAGTAGGAAAATTGTCGGATCAGAAGCTTTTATTGTTTCGCAATACAGAGGATTCCTCGAGAAAACTATTGAACCCTCACCTCTACGGTATCCTCTAATAAGGTATCTGACTTGTCTAGATCCTGGAGTAATTTCCTTCTCCGTAGATGTGGCAAAGTAGCGGTTTAATCTTTGTCTGGAAACACTTGTCGAAAAAGAACATCTTTCAGGATCTGTAGCAGATAACGCTAAAGCCGAGCTCTTCCAGGTATGTAACCTGCCTTCGTTGAAAAATGCCTTAACGACCTTTCGAAGACAGGAGCGCTTGGACAGCTTCTGGTGCAAAGTAGTTTCAGAATCTGGCAAGGAATATGTTTACCTGATGGCGGATATAAAAATAATGTCGATTCTATCCCATGGGAATGCGACAGTTGAAAGAGGATTTTCGGTAAATAAAAAGTGCCTGATCGAAAACCAAGCCGAAGAAAGCCTCGCTGCTCAACGACTAGTGTATGATGCCGTTCTTAGAGCCAGCGGTGTTGGTGAAGTCGAAATTAACAAGTCCTTCTTCCGATGCACAGTGGGCATAATCGAAGCTGTAATCGGACTTATTTCAAATCCGCTGGTATTTGTACATGAACTGATGCTTTTCTATAGGAAAAAACGCCAATAAATCGATTGCCACTAATTTCATCCAGTGCAGAGCATTGGAAGTGGCTCATTTTGCCCCATTTCACCCTAATTCAGTGTGTTCGTTCAGTTTTTACTCCGATAACTACAATTGCCGCTGTAGTTTTCGCTTGAAAAGGGACATATCTTATGTGAAAAACTCTCAGGAATCGAATGGGGCAATTTCATGCTTTGCAGAGGTCGAGAAATAGTTTATTTCGCCCCATTTCACCTTAAAAGTGTGTTCGTTCAGTTTTTACTCCGATAACTACAATTGCCGCTATATTTTTTGCTTGAAAAGGAACATATCTCATGTGAAAAACTCTGAGGAATCGAATGGTGCCAGTTTCATGCTTTGCAGAGGTCGAGAAATAGTTTATTTCGCCTCATTTCACCCTAAAAGTGTGTTTTTTCAGTTTTTACTCCGACAACTATAATTGCCGCTATATTTTTTGCTTGAAAAGGAACATATCTTATGTGAAAAACTCTCAGAAATCGAATGGTGCCAGTTTCATGCTCAGACTTTTGCTCAGATCCTGGAAATCGACAAAGAATTTGTGGAGAAAATTCGACTGATTAGCTGTTTGGCACTGTCGTCGAACATTTTAGATGCACAAAAGGTTAAAGATCTCTACAACGACATAAAGAATCTTGTGACTAAAGAATTTGAGTTTGTGACACGTCTTCCTCCATCTCTTCACAAGTATAGTCATATGCCGGAATTGATTGAGCGATTAGTAAGTATACAAACTAAAACTGAAAACATTTTATATAACAAAAGTAACACAAATATCTAATGTATGGTTTCAATTCCAGCCGTACCCACTTAGCTTCATTGACGAGCAATCAGGAGAACGTTGTCATAAATGCTATAAGCATGCCCGGCTACAGGACAATTTGACGGACATTATACACATGTCGTTAGCGTGGTCTGATCCGAAAATGGCTCACATGAAAGCAACATCAAAACGTCGAAATGTCAAGCATGCATCTCAAGAAAGTGAAGGATTTATGCGAAAAATGAAATTTTATTTTGCCGAAAATACAGGAAAACAGAACGCGGACAGCGACACCAATGAACCCGAAGATGCCACAGACTCTGAGTCCGGAACCAGTGATGACCGTACTGAATCCGAGTCGAGCGATAGATCCGAAGATGTCGCAGACTCTAAGTCCAAGACCAGTTATGCCAGTGATTGTTAAATTCAAACAATACACTTTTACGTACAGGCCCGAAAGGGCCTAATAATGTGTTTTAATGTCTATCTTAGTTGAAAACTATTAATATGCTAAGCTGGCACCATTTGATTTCCCAGTGCACTGCAGTGTTTTCTACGTAAGATAAAGGGCGAACACGAAATTATTGCGACTCCGAAAATGTCATGCCAATTTTCTTATAATGTTTAGAATCAAACCAAAATTTTAGGGTAGTTTTATACATATATTTACTTCAAAAATCAAAAGAAAAGTTAATCGATGGAGCCTTGAGTGTAAAATTGAACGCATTTTCGCTTGATGCCCTCCATCAAAGTCTTTACAGTGTCATCCGGTACCAGTTTCTCAGTTTTTTTTTTCATTTTCTTAACATTTCCTTCTCGTCTTTGACTGTCTTCTTGCTCTTCCGAAGTTCCCGCTTCATCATTGCCCAGTACTGCTCCACCGGGCGCAGCTCCGGACAGTTTGGCGGATTCATGTCCTTTGGAACAAAATGGACAGAATTGGCCTCATACCACTCCAGGACACTTTTAGAATAGTGGCATGATGCCAAATCTGGCCAAAATAGCGGAGCTTCGTCGTGCTGCTGCAAGAACGGCAAAAGGCGCTTCTCGAGGCACTCAGATTCGTAGATCTCGCCATTTACTGTGCCCTTTGTCACGAAAGGCTCACTCCTCAGTCCGCAAGAGCAGATGGCCTGCCAAATGAGATATTTGGAGGCGAACTTCGACATTTTCTTCTTCTTAAATTTGTCGTCCACATAGAACTTGCTCTTGCCGGTGAAAAACTCCAACCCCGGAATTTGCTTAAAATCGGCTTTCGTCGTCCATCACACAGCAGCCATATTTTGTCAGCATCTTCTCGTAGAGCTTCCGTGCCCGAGTTCTAGCCGTCGATTGCTGCCGCTCATCGCGGTTTGGGAAGTTCTGTACCTTGTATGTATGTAGTCCAGCTCTCTTCTTTGCATTCTGGACGTAGCTCTGCGACATGCCGATCTTTTTAGCCAAATCACGGCTTGAGACGTTGGGATTTGCTTTAATCATCCGCTTCACCTTTCCCTCCGTCTTTTTGTTCTCCGGTCCCGGTTTTCTTCCAGCTCCTTTGCCGTGGTCCAACGTCAACCGCTCCTGGAACCGCTTCAACACTCTGGAGACGGTTGAATGGTGAATGTTCAACATTTTTCCCAACTGCCGGTGCGACAGGTCAGGAAATTCCAGGTGTTTGGAAAGAATTTGTTCTCACGACTCGCGTTGGTTCACCTCCATTTTCGTTGAATCGAAAAACTCGACTTCGAGTTTGACAGCATGTAAACAATACACATCAATGAGAAAGTGAGCAAAATTTGGTTGATTTTTACCCAATGGTAAAAAAGTTATGCCCTGTTGAATGTGTCGCAATAATTTCGTGTTCGCCCTTTATGTTCCTTTTCAAGCAAAAAATATAGCGGCAATTGTAGTTATCGGAGTAAAAACTGAAAAAACAACACACTTTTAGGGTAAAATGAGTCGAAATAAACCATTTCTCGACCCCGGCACAGCATGAAACCGGCACCATTCGATTTCTGAGAGTTTTTCACATAAGATATGTTCTTTTTCAAGCAAAAAATATAGCGGCAATTGTAGTTAACGGAGTAAAAAATGAAAAAGAACACTTTTAGGGTAAAATGGGGCGAAATAAACTATGTCTCGACCTGTGCACAGCATGAAATTGGCACCATTCGATTCTTGAGAGTTTTTCACATAAGATATGTCCCTTTTCAAGCGAAAACTACAGCGGCAATTGTAGTTATCGGAGTAAAAACTGAACGAACACACCGAATTAGGGTGAAATGGGGCAAAATGAGCCACTTCCAATGCTCTGCACTGGATGAAATTAGTGGCAATCGATTTATTGGCGTTTTTTCCTATAGAAAAGCATCAGTTCATGTACAAATACCAGCGGATTTGAAATAAGTCCGATTACAGCTTCGATTATGCCCAATGTGCGATGTGTGAAGAATGCTCATGGACGTTACAAAGAATCGTTGGACAAGAAGAAACGCGATAAAAACGAGGACGATAAGGATAGACAAAGGAAGCGAAAAGCAGATCGGATGGTAAATGAACTGGAAGTGAAGAAAGCTAAGCTGCTAGCTGATGCTCAACGACTAGTGGCAATTTTGGAGGAGCAAATGAAAAATTTGGTCCGTTGAGGTAAATGGTTTCGAATTTGAGTGGATGATGAAGAGAATAGTAAATGTTTAAACGTGTGAAAATAATATTTAACCAGATTTTGAAATTCTCCTGCAGACAGAACTAAATACCCTTCTTTTAGTTTTTCAACCATATCCTAGTTTAATATGTATATCAGCACACTATCGTTAGGGTTCCCATAATTTACGTTCAGGGAAAATGACAGTTTATATACCGGGAGAACCGGGAAAAAACAGGGAATTTAAAAAAAAGCCAATTAGTGGCCACCCTGCATTTGGAATGGCAAATGAAGTTGAGTGAAAAAAGCTTCTGTTATTTAGTACCTGGCGGCATAAAAAAAACTTATCTATCTCAGAACCATATTGATGAAATAAAAATGTTGAGTATTCAAAATAATGTTCATTTATTGCACTTTAAAGGAAAAATCGTAGTATTCCGATTTAGTTTGAATGAAATCTTGAATTTTTCTTCGAATACCACTCATCATATTTTGGACACTCTGTTGACAAAGCTGAGCGGCCATTTGGTCCCACCATCTTTTCATCTCTGTTAAATCTCGAGAAACCTTTCCATTCTTGTTCAACTTCTGTTTGGCGATTGCCCTATAATTCTCAATTGGACGGAATTAAGGGAAGTTGGATCGATTGATGTCCTTTTTGAAGAAATCCACCCCGTTGTCTCGATACCACTGTGGTACTTCTCCGCTGTTGTGGCATCTTTCCAAATCAGGTCAAAACTTTACAGGTCCATCATGAGCTTTAATGCACGGGAGAATACGTTTTTTCAGGCACTCCTGCTTCTACATTTTGGAATCAATAGTCTTGTATGTCGCAAAAATCTGGGTTGACGCTTGCTTTGATCCTGTCGATCGATAGTTTGCTGCTCACGGTAGTATTCGAGAACGAACGAACGAACTTTTCAGCATATTACAGATTCGACCGGTAGGAGCAGTTAAATAAACAGTGCGTCTAGATAGTAAATGACTGAAGCCAACGATGAAACAAACCATTGTTTATTGATTGATCTTCATTTTTTACAAGTTTTAAAATAATTTGATAAGAGGCCCTATTTCAATGTGTGTACCAGTTTCCGTGAATACACTTACCCCACCCCATAACCATTTTATTGTTTGAATACAGTAGTTCAAAACCTAGTGCGAGCAAAAATCACGAAAGTAAACAAAAACAGTAAATGAACGAAGAAAAAAATCTCCGAGACCTGCTTCTACGATAATAGGCGACCGCATCTCGTCAGATGGCCGTTTATTAACCCGATCTATGAAAGCTTCGAGTTTTTTTTTCTCACAAAAACCGTTCGGTTTAATGATCATTACGCAGTAGGCGTGTTGCGAATTTGTTGATTGCACTATTGATTGAAAATGTACAAAAAATGTACGTGACTGTCGAATTTCACCTGCTGGTGGGATGTAGTGAAATTATGACGCAGTTGAAGGTAGAAAAATCAACGACCCACCTCAACAACGCTTGATTGCTAAATTGATCTTAGCGCACGCCTACGAAAGCTCAATCAACCGAAGCTGACAAAATCGATGATCTGTTCACTCACTGTCAATTATGTGACGTAGTTATTGAGGTTTACGTGAAAAGCCTCAACACCTTCACAAATTTGCATTGCTGAGTTGAAATTCCGCCAACATGATGGCAACTATCGAACATTTCACCACTCAACCATCCGATGGAATGTGTCCATCTTGCAATGGCAATGACCATACGATTTCGGTAATTGAGAACACGTGAAATTTTCGGAATTGGACATAAGATCTGACACCCTCTCCTGCGAGCGAGCGGATTGAAGTGGTGTGATTTCATACCGTTTTGTTGTTATGTAAATCGTCATCGGTATGCTCTCGCGATTGCTATTATCGACAATGGCCGGCGGCGGCAGTACCGACGACAGCACCGCGTATTGAGCCTCATTGCGCTACGGCTGTATCATTGAGCTTCTTTTTATTACTGTCGATGCTGGTTCTTTTGCCTCCGTAGCTTTTTGATACGATTGGCAACAACATTATTACTCTCGTGTACCATGATCCCATTTGCACTTTTTCGCAAACCGAAATCGATTTTTTTCCTCTGTTAATGGGTGCTTTGGTGAATCGGTTTTATGCGTGTCTCGTGCTTTGTTTCAAGAGATACTTATCGAGTTCGTGAGTTGCGTTTAAGTCGTTTGGTTTTGTGTTGTGCACCAAGGTGCGTTTACTTACTCTGTTAATGTTAGTCGCTGCTGCCATCTGATGGCACTTGCTGTGATTATCTGGTAGAAAAAGCTTTCAGTATATGCTTTTGGGTGGCAGTGTGGAGTCGTATAACAGATTAATATTTTTATCAAGGGGGCATTGGAATTTATTTGCCATGTTTTTACCTCAATTTTACTTTTATTTGAGAATGCGAAAGGAAATTAGTTTCCCCTTTGTACATGCTATAAATTAGATTCAAGAATCGACGGGTTCTGTAGTTTAGAGAATCGAGTGTCTGCTCAGACAATTATATAACTTTTCACTAAATGACGCAGGAATTTTATCAATAGGAAATGATACGTTACCAATACCTGCTTTTAAATTTATCGAAAATACATCAACTTAAAGGTTGGTTGGAGTCGAAATGGACAAGAGCATCACTCGTCGGAAACCCTTCGACGAAAACTACGGGTGTAGTGGGAGATAGCTCGCGATCCGCATTTTTCTTCGCCGACACCAGCCGCAGAAACACCGGAATGCTTTGTGTCAATCGTGAGTGGAACCGTGGCCGGTCTAAAACCCCAGCTTCGGTTGATCGATTTTACCTGTCCAATCCAACTCCCGCTTGACTGTCTAATCCAACTCCAGCGTTCATAGAAATTGTGTTCTTTTCCAAATCGTGAAAACGGCTAGTTACGAAAGAATAGTTAAGTTTGAAAACTTTTGATGGTCGTACTGCCGAACAAGTTTATGTGCACTTCTTGGACTCCCGAACACATCACCAAGCGGAAAATCCGGATTGTGCAGCCGAAATAAACATTGCTTCCAAAGCCTTTTCACGTTAAATGTCGGACAATAAGATGCCTGCAAAAAAAAAAATCTAGACATAATTCAACAAAACCGATTATTCATTTCAGTATAATAGAGTTATAAGGACTGTATCGAAAATAAGCTATCCACATATTTTTCTTTTAAATCATATAAAAAAAATGTTTTATTCAAGCAAATGGATGATTTTTTATTGTACGGGATTGAACTTGAACATTGTGAAAACCGGATGAAATTAATATTATTCTTCCACTAATTTGCGAATTTTTGATCGAACACTTTTCATCAAGCTCCGGACAAGCGTTTCAACACATTTTTTGGACGCCTTAGCCCGCATTTTTTTGTGAACTCCTGCATATTTTCAGCTGCTTTACCAGTCTTTTTGAAGATGGACCGAAGCTGAGGGCAATTTAGAGAATTGATATCGCAATGTAATCTAAACCCTTTTCCGTGAGCTGATTGAGAGTTGTTTTGGCGTAATGCGCTGACGCCTTTCCATTACTGAACGTGATTAGCAAATCGACGCCCTTTTGTAGCGCACGTCGTAGTTCCATCTTCGCCGTAAGAACCAACTTGCTGCGCTCGGTTGCCGTTTTCTACCCGCTCAGATACCAGGCAGTAGAAAGGAAGAATTTTACGGTTCTCCAGCATCAGTACAATTCGACCGCATTTACAGTCGACAAGGAGAACAACGAAGAATTCAATAAAATGGCTCCGAGATTCGAACGTGACGACTACAAGAAGGACTCGTACCATGGCGTGAAGCGCACGGGAACGGAATTCAAGCGCCGTGACTCCGGTCGAGATGGCCGTGACGGAGGTGGATTCCGTGGAGGTGCCGGCGGTGGCAGTCGTTTCGGCGGCTCAGGAGGTGGAGGCTATGGAGTCTTAGCAGCTCCAGAAGATCAACTGGAGCCCAATGCAATTGGCTCCCTTTAAAAAGGACTTTTACCGGGCACACTCGGCAATCAAAAATCGTTCTCAACGAGACATTGATCGTTTTTTGGAAAAGCATGACATTACATTGGTTGGCCAGTGCCCCAAACCAATAACTGAGTTTAATGAAATCGACATCCCAGACTATGTCGTGAATGAAATCGAAATGCAAGGCTGCCAGAAGCCTTCGCCGATTCAAGCCCAAGGGTGGCCAATCGCCCTCGGCGGTTTGAATATGGTCGGCGTTGCTAAGACCGGTTCCGGTAAGACACTTGGATATATGCTACCTGCAATTGTGCATATCAATCATCAAAAATCTGATCCGACCATTCGCGGTCCACTGGTGCTTGTTCTTGCGCCCGTGAGCTGGCCAAGCAGATCCAACAGGTTTCGACTGACTTTGGATCGTCGTCGTACATTCGTAATACCTGCTTGTTTGGAGGTTCCAGCAAAGGACCGCAGGCAAGTGATTTGCGTCGAGGAGTTGAGATTGTCATTGCAACTCCTGGTCGTTTGATCGATTTCCTTGAAACTGAGACAACCACGCTGCAACGCGTCACCTATTTGGTGTTGGACGAAGCTGATCGTATGTTGGATATGGGTTTCGAACCTCAGATTCGCAAGATTCTGGAGCAGGTTCGCCCAGATCGCCAGATTCTAATGTGGAGTGCCACATGGCTTAAGGAAGTACAGCGTTTGGCCCGAGATTTTCTCGGTGATTACGTTCAGATCAATGTTGGATCTCTAGAACTTTCTGCTAATCACAACATTACTCAATACGTCAAAGTGATCAAGGAACACGAGAAAAATTAACAACTTGGAAAACTCCAGGACAATCTACGTTCCAAAGGGCCTTCGGGTAAGATTCTGATTTTCAGCACAACCAAGCGTAAGTGCGATCAGATCACCAGCTATCTACGTCGTTATGGTCAAGATGCAGTCGGCATGCATGGAGACAAAAGCCAACAGGAACGCGAGAGAGCTTTGAACAAATTCCGTAATTCCAACAGCTGCATCCTGGTTGCCACCGACGTCGCTGCTCGCGGTCTAGACGTGTACGGTATCAAAGTGGTCATCAATTACGACTATCCACAGCAAACCGAAGACTACGTTCATCGTATCGGCCGTACAGGTCGTTCAAATTGCACTGGAGAAGCCTACACCTTCTTCACATCGAACGAGCGGAAAATGGCAAAGGAGTTGGTCGCCATCCTGGAAGAAGCCAAGCAGGAAGTTCCACCAGAGTTTCTCAAGTGGCGTCATATTGGCGGAGGTGGTTTCAGTCGCTACAACACCGGTGGTGGTGGAAACCGCTTTGTTACATTCAAGGGAGGACGTAGCAACGACTTTGGTGGTGTGAAGCGATCATTTGGAGGTTCAAGTTACGGAAGCAGCTCTACGTCGAATGGCTACGGAGGAGGCTCGTCGTTGAACGGCTACAAATTTTAGATAAGAGAAAGTGAATTTCTGCCCTCCGAAGTTGAACAAACTCTTAACTTTTGAAAAGAATCGCGCACCGAAAGCTCGGAAAGTAGATGGAAATACTTACAAAAATCCTAATTGCTGTGATATAGCATCAGTCGAGTATCACGTTTGAATCGAATCAGCTAATGAGTAATTCGATGTTTTAGTTTGAAATGGCAATCATTGACCAAAAATTGGAATAACAAATAAATACAGGAGTCTATAAGTTGAAGGCTTTTGTTTGGATTGACCCGTTCAACACAAGAGCGGTGACATTCCATGTATTATTAGTAGACCATGCAGTTCCTGAATGAAGAAAAAAAACACAAAAGAAGCTAATAAAACTCAGTTTACATAACAATAAATCCGGCCAAAACAGTGGAGGGGTACTATGCTTCTAATATAAAGACAGCCATCTCTTCTGTAGACACTCAGATCGATAGATTTCCGCATTAATTGTTCCGATAGTTTAAAAAATGAAGTCTTCCTTCATACCGCAGGAACATATTGCTTGCCACACCAGTACCTTTCGAACAAACTACTCTACTTGAATCGACCTGTCTGGATCGCTTACATCCTCCCCTTTGACGGCAGTGGAATATTGTGGACCTGAAAGAGTTTTTGAGTCCTCTTTGACATAGGTCTCGTCGTCCATCAAAATACATGCTTCGCTGTAAAACTCGTGAATACAATCTCCGGGTCCTTGTTGCTGCGCGTTGCTTCTGTTTTGCACTTTGTTTGTCAATTTCTGCTTCTTGTAGGTCTTCAGGTTGTTCCGTTTCTCGAAACGTTTAATCATTCGGACGCTGGTTCCAGCTTTATTGGCCAAATCACGTATTGACATTGATTTGTTCTTCCGAATTAGAGCTACCACTTTCTGATCCAGTTAAGGGTCTGAAGATCCGGGTTTTCTGCCTCTTCCTGGCAGTTCATCCAAAGAACAGTGTTCCCCAAACTTGATTCAAAAACCTTAATTTTCACGTCTTTTTCAACATTTTGAAAACGAAGAATTTAAGCCATACAAACAAGTAAACAAACAAAAGGTGACAGTCAAACGCACAGCATGCTATGATAAACACATTAAAACCATCACAAATACACGCGTACAACGCTAATGTATGTGGATAACTTTTTTCAGATACATTCCTTATAAAAACAGTAAAAACAGTTAATTGCGATGGTAATCCCTCTTTCTGTAAAATTCTCGAACTTTCTGAGGTACACCTGCCATAGAATTCTGAAGAGTATCCTCTGATATGCTAGCGGTGGCGGTTCTCCATCTTTCTTGAAAACGTCGATCGCATTTGCTTTCTTAACTACAACCCAGTATTTTTCTACCGGGCGAAGTTCTGACCTCTTGTGTCTTATACAAGGGGTGGATCGCTCAGCACACTTTTTTCCTGTGCTGTTTTATTTTAGTCCGTCTACAAGCGTTGCAATGTTGCATGAGTGTTCCCGTAATGTGCCGGAGGTGTTGTCAGTGAAAATTTTTATTTGTTTGCTGTACCTGCAACTAACAACACATATCGGCAAGGTTGCTAGTTTCTTCTTTACCCCCACCACTCCCAACTTTAAAACCCCCCCCTCATTCCCTCAACACAACCTTTTAAACTCAACTGTCAAAAGTGTGCCTAAGTGTGCCACACATGTGGTATGGATTTATAATCGAAGTTTCGCAGTTAAAGGGCGATACGGTCAAAATTTGGTCAATATCAACTTGACGTATTTCTTTCAATTTTGCATTTAAAAAACCTGAACACCCCTCATTTTGAAGGTGTGTGTGTGTAGAATGTTGCTCCTATTTTGATTTTGGAATTCACTCTTCAGTTGTCAAAATGCCGTCCAAGCAAGAAGAGCAGCGTATCAAAATTTTGCTCGCGCATCGCGAAAATCCGAGCTACTCGCACGCAAAGTTGGCAAAATCGCTAAAAGTTGCCAAATCAACCGTTACAAATGTAATTAAAGTGTTTGGGGAACGTTTGTCGACAGCCAGGAAGTCTGGATCGGGGGGAAATCGAAAACCGGAAGCCGCTGAGACGACAAAGAGAGTTGCCGGTAGTTTCAAGCGAAACCCTAACCTATCTCTCCGAGATGCCGCAAATAAGCTGGCTGTATCGTCTACAACCGTGCAACGAGCCCAAAAACGAGCCGGACTATCGACTTACAAGAAGGTAGTGACTCCAAATCGCGGTGATAAACAAAATACGACGGCCAAAGCGCGATCCCGGAGGCTGTACACGATGATGCTGACGAAGTTTGACTGCGTGGTAATGGACGACGAAACCTACGTCAAAGCCGACTACAAGCAGCTTCCGGGACAAGAGTTTTATACGGCAAAAGGAAGGGGAAAAGTAGCAGATATTTTCAAGCACACGAAACTGTCAAAGTTCGCAAAGAAATATCTGGTTTGGCAAGCCATCTGTACCTGTGGCTTGAAAAGCAGCATTTTCATAGCTTCCGGGACTGTCAACCAAGAAATTTACGTGAAAGAGTGTTTGAATAAACGTCTGCTGCCTTTCCTGAAGAAACACGGTTGTTCCGTACTGTTTTGGCCGGATTTGGCATCTTGCCATTACGGTAAAAAGGCCATGGAGTGGTACGCCGCCAACAACGTGCAGGTGGTTCCCAAGGACAAGAACCCTCCCAACACGCCAGAGCTCCGCCCAATTGAGAAATACTGGGCTATTGTCAAGCGGAACCTAAAGAAGACCAAAAAAACTGCTAAGGACGAGCAGCAGTTCAAGGCAAACTGGCTTTCTGCGGCGAAGAAGGTGGACAAGGTGGCTGTACAAAATCTGATGGCAGGGGTCAAGCGTAAGGCCCGGCAATTCGGATTTGGAAAAGCGGAAGCCTAACTGAATATTTTTCCTGAATTTTATACTAATTGAACTTGAAAAAGAAATTTAATTTGATTTTTTAAATAAACGATTTCACCGATTTACACGCGTTTTCCCTTGACCAAATTTTGACCGTATCACCCTTTAAAAATAAAATATTAAATAATAAAACACACCGCCCCCCCCACTATTCTACCCCCCTCCCCCCTTCTTTAAAAAATTCCCAGAGTATTTTTTAATTATTTTTTTATATTTTTTGATAATACAAAAAAAACACACAAAAAAAAAAAAAAATGTTGAGAAAATAACCCCTATATTCCCACCCCCCACCCACAACCATTTTTTTTCTTCACTTTTTCTTATCATCTTTTCTCTTCTTTCGGTTTTGCAAAGAGATGTGCGCGGGCCCGCGCGGGTGGGGAATTCAAGCAGCTGTTCCCCCCCCGCCCCCCCCGGGTTTGGTAAGAAAAAAATGGCGCCACATCACACCAGTAAACCCCCCCCAAAAAAAATAGAATTGCAAGGGGATGTCGAATACATGAGACTTGGTTATAAATGAATACAATGTTATCCAGGAATCAAATAGAAATACAGTATCTATCAATCACAATAACAGACTATAATCACGTACACATTATTATGAATAAGAGAAGACACAGAAATACACAGTACACTGACGAAAACTCAAAATGGACAAGAACATACACAATAGATGAAAGCGAATCAATTTTACTAAAACTATTTGAATCATCACGATAAAAACAGTGACCAAATGGGCACCATAGCCTAGGAACGTCTGTGTGTTGATTTAAAATAGAGGCTCATAGAAGCGAATTTTAAAAATAAAATGGTCCAGTGCAGATTAAAAGTAAGGGCCTGCTACCACTGTGACTCCTACAAAAAAAAAAGTTTTTGTATACCTTGGCAGTAAGAGTTAAAAACAATTCCTTAACCAAAAAAGATCGCATTTAGTGAATTTCGGATACTACCATAAGCAAGAGCGCAGCTTCTACACAAAATACTATTGCGTTATTTTTCAATTTTCGTTTCTTTATTTCTGAATATATTTTACATTTGAAACGGTACAAGATGTTCCCTATACAACAAGTGTTTTTTCTCGACACATTTGCATTCATGGTTTCTTAATTGTGCGCATCGCACGTGCTCCTCAATGCACATCCTTGTGTTACTTCTCTTTCCGTTTGACAAAAATCAAGTTTCCTGCTTCCATCTTTCAAGTTCCAGCACTCAAGAGAAACATCATATCTGTATAGTTTAATTCATCTATCAACTAACAGCGCTTAAACTTGATAAATTACGGTTCTACCTACGGGCTAGAGTGGGGTCTATTCTTCCTTGTTTCGTTTTTCGTCGTTCAAGATTTACAAAAATACGCATCTCCGCACCTAGGAGCGAGTGCACACTTCAAGGAGCCACCTGCATCAGCGTGGAGTTGGGATTTCAATTTTTATTTTTATTTTTATTTTGCTGTTGTTGCGTCAAACCAGAGCAGAATTTTTCGTTGTTGGCGCGAATTTTCGTTACTCCTTATAGTACTAGAAAAGTTGGTACGTTTTTGTGTTCTTAGAATATCGTCACTTATAATCGTTACATATTTACAGGTTGGGTTTTTTTTGCTCTTACTCGTAGTTAAGTACAAAAGAAATAACAAGATTTCATGAGTTAACAATAAGGGTTCTTGTGTTTTTTTTTTAAATTGATTGCTCATTTGGCAGAGGCAGTATAGCAGTCGTGTTAATATTCATACGATACGTACTCATTTATTTTTTAACATCAAAATAATACCGAAATCAATTTTCAGGGCAGTTATCAGTTAAACATAATCTGACTTTTGTGCTTTTATTTCTCTTGTTTGATCTATTCGGTGGTAAATTTTCTGGATTTCGTGAGTAATTTTTCAAACAGACGTATCTGATTTTTTGTAAACAAAGAGGGGAAGTAAGACGGGGACGTTAAATTCTTGAAACCCTTAGTACTCTCAAGCAAACTAGGTCCACCAACAAAAGGAATAACATTTATCTAATATGATGATGTAGCTACTTTCCGTGAGGATGCTGAGAGTTACGTTTACGTTTGAATCTAACTTCCCCTCTTTGTTTACAAAATCAGATACGTCTGTTTGAAAAAGTACTCGAGCTTTCATTTTCAACGCAATAACAAAATTTGCTAAGGTTGCTGTGTCGCTTCGATTGGATTGGATTGGACTGTGAGTGCACAGCGTGTTGCCTACAGTCAGGCTTGACAATTAACATTCTCAGTTGTAAGATCTGACATTAAAAGTGATCTTCATTTGGTTTTACGACGGGGCTAAGATTGGGCGTTTCGTTCGTCCGCTTTAGGACCTACAGTAGGCGATCGCGCGAAGTGATAGACTTACAAACTGCGTTATGAACGGTTAGGGTTTACAAATTATGGCAATACTTCTTTCGATGACACTCTGCCTGACAGCGCAGAGTATGTGTCAACTTTATGTTTACATTTGATTATAGGAATGTCACGATAAGTTATTCGATGCGAAACAAATTTGAGTCTGGTTCGAAATGTATGGAGCTATCCAAAACAATTGAAATTTTATGAACGTACATTAGTTCAAATTTTCAAGATCACAGATCATTGCTTTCATTTCGAACGCAACTTTCGACGGTGAATTTCAGATTAAAATTCAGTCCGTTCAAGTTTCGCTTTTATTGCTTCTTATTCTCAATGTGGAAATGTTCCATTAATAACACGAGCAAGTCGAAATTATTGTACATCTTCTCAGCTCTTAAACCTACCGTGAAATGTAACGCAATTTATCAAAAATTGCGTCACTCTGCTTAAAACTATAAAAAATAAATCGAATCAAACTAGTCTATAGAAGAAAATAGTTTGTTCGCCTATTTGCACAATTTTATATCACAATTGTATTTTGAATGTTTATTCTGCTTGGTGCATAATATAACGTCTTGATTTGTTGATGTGTGGTCTTTTACATGCTAGCAACTATTAGTAGCTGAAGAGAAATGAGACTCATTTCTACCGTTGACAGATGATGACAGTCAGAACAAGGTTTGTTGTCACTTTCTTCATAGAAGAAGAAAATACAAATAAACTAACAGCGCGGTTTTGGGCCGGGTAAAGAAGGGGTGGACTTGAAGGTTGCAGACTAAGGTGACATTATTAAAAACAGCATTTAAAGTCTAGCAGAACTTTTGTCAGTCTCCACAAACGCCTGTCACGTTAGAATCTAAAGCCTACTGTTTCTTGGGACGTAGAGGCTGGAGATGCACTGCACTGCGTTGCCTACTGTTCCGAATGGTATTTCTTATGGATAGGATTATTGGTCGGTCTACTACTGCTGATTGCTGACGATTTCCTGCTGCTGCAGTTGCTCCTTTAGGTGTTGTAATCGTTTTCGTTTGATGGCATTCATGAAATTCTTGTATCGTCTGTCCTCATCATCCACTGCTGGTTGAGAATTTATGAAAAGAATAGAAAATACAGATTATTAGCGAGGTCGGTCGACGGACGGAAGCGGGTTCCACTAAATGAGAGTAAATGCTGGTTTTATTAGCGGCGTAAAAACGAGCGAATAGTGTATAGGGTATATTATAATGAAAAATAAAAGTAGTTTCGAGAAGAACTAATGGGTGTGGCCAGTTGAGTTCTGGCTTGACTACTGGCAGAGGGAGAGAGTTGGTATATGTGTATGCTAATGAGTAGTGAATGAGGAGGTCAATTGAGCTACGGCTACTGTTCTACTGAGTTTCTGGTTGTGAAGGGTTTGAGAAGTTCGATCTAGAAGCGGAGTGGTTGGCTATATAGGTTCTAGAAATGGATACGTTATCTGTGATAAAATATTTTTTAAGAGAACATTACTATGCAATTTCGTATGATTTCATGCATCGGTTCATTGATTGAGGATTTCAATGTGCTAATAGTCTTTACAAATATATTCTACGATAATAAACAAGCTAGATTTAATTTTCATTATAATATTGAAGGCCTTAATTTTTACAGCTTTGGGATATTTTACAATTTTACATTTTTTGTTTTCTTCTATCCATACTATAGGGTGTCCCAGAAAGTATAAGCAATATTTCTACACGGAACTGCACGAAACCGGATGACATAAGAAAGCTGATTTTCACTGTGTGTCTTTGTTTACATTCTGAAAAACAAGTTTGTGAAGTCATGAAAATGCGAAGCATTCCTCCCGAAAAGCGTAAATTGTGCACAAATGGAGCTCTGTTTCCAATATTTCACTAAGTCAACTGGCGAAACTGGAAAGTGTGGATATCGCAGCGGTTCAAAATGTCATATGAAAGTTTAGTGAGGATTGTAGCTTTCCGAACAAACTGAAACGTTGTCCAAAATCAGGACTAATAGTCCAAAATATGAACCGAAAGATCATGATTATTATTTCCAAAAAAAAAGCAGATCTGTTTGCAGCAGAAGCTGGGTAGTTCTACCAACGTCCAACGTGCCAAGGCAAGAATCCAAGTAAAAACCTTCAAGAAGCAGAAGAGATTAAAATGGAGTGAAAAGCGGGTATGTGGAAAATCGGTGTGTATTGATGATAAAATTTATGTGAAATTTGACTATACGACGCTTCAATATTACACCGAGCGTGCCGTTGATGCCGATAAGTCGATTTCCACCGAGGAATTTGGTAATAAATCCAATGGTTTGGCAAGCTATTTGCGAATGCGAAATGTGGTCAGAGCCGTTTGTAACATCAGAGACAATGAAGACTGATACGTAAGAATTGTATTGAAAATAAACTGTCAACGCTTATGTAGCGCTCACACACAAGCGAAAGACTATCGGTGCATTCGACGGGTTCATCTGTCAACAACTTGATCAGCTGCTGAAATGTCGGCAAACAGTGATCGTTTTCGAGATGCCGCAAATCAAAAAGTGTGTTAAAATTCAAGTGGTGGACACATTCCAAGTAACACCACTTGTCATATTCATGTTAATAATACACGTTTTAGACCAAGCTTATGTTTTTTTTCTAACGTCAATAACTTAATTTCATACACGCATATAACCGAAAAAGCGCAATAAATGTGGCATTTTTTAACATCTTTTAGGTCATACCAGATGTTTTGTAGGACATCCATAAGACAAATATTATGTTCTGTGGATGCTTCCAACAGCATGCTTATAACATAATGATATGTTT
Organism: Aedes koreicus; assembly: GCA_024533555.2. NCBI lineage: Eukaryota > Metazoa > Arthropoda > Insecta > Diptera > Culicidae > Aedes > Aedes koreicus. Next base: position 137,991 of record JAHHFK020002078.1, on the reverse strand, counting down.
TGTCGAAGCAAGCACGGTATGAACATAGTAAAAAAAATATAAACAAGATTTTTTAATGGCGAAACGATATCGTAGCTAATGGTATTTTACGCGTTAAAGATGATTGTTTATTACTTTTTCAAATGAGAAATAAAAACTGCTTTACGCATGGAAGTTGTATCAAAATTGTATATGCGGCTCAAGGTTAGCAGTGCAACTTTCCGTTTTACCTTCCCGAATTTCATGCGCCATCGATTGGATTAAAACACGTAGAAGGTACCCCGAATAAATTATTGAATTTTAGTGAGATTTCTTTATGGAATTCACAAAAACCAACATGGCGATTTATCAAGTCTACAGTCCTACAGTACAAGTCTACAGTACGGGTAAAAACATTAGTAACACATTTGATTTTCAAATCTTCGTTTTTTATTTTCTGCGTTTTTTGTAGTAAAATTGAACCGAGAAATGTCAGTATGAATGAAAATACAAATACAATTTTTCTATTATGTTGTGCGTAGCTACATCTCAAAAGCCTCCCCCACAAATTAAACGTAACAATTTATAAAAAATACTAAACATTCTCCCAAACTGTTGCTTTATGCTACATTTGAATAAACCCCTATGCCCAATTTGGCTTCTATTTGAATCAGTGAGTGGCATCACAATCTAACATTTAGGTAGTGTTTTATTTTATTCCAGTATTTCAAATAAACATATTTTCAGCCGTCACTGTATTGGATTCACAATCTATTCGGAATGATTTCACTATTGCATGAGGATGTTAAAAACATGTTTAAAATTCATCTTGAATGCAACCTATCAACATATTTACAAACATCTAGCATACACGCTATTTCCAAACAATCCAAAATGAAGTACGTTCAACTCAAATCAGTCAAAAGTATGGATACTCAAAAGTGAGTAAAAATAGTTCGTAGTGGTAAGATGACAAACATCCTGAAAACTTTTTCAAGACCAGACATGTTTGGTATTTCATCCTCACGACTTTTTTACAACAAACTTCTTATATTCTTGTCAAAGAAGATGTTTCTGGTGTTACTTGGGATGGCTTTGTGAGAAGGATGACTCGATGAACAAAATAGCGAAACATTTTGGAAGTCATCACGACGCCGTAAAATCTATCATCAATAAGTTCAGGGAACACTACTTGCCAAGAAGAGGAAGAAAACCAGGGATAGCTGACCCAAAATTGGATTGGAAGGTAGTCATCCTCATCCTTCGGAACAGATCAAGGTCGATTCTTGATTTGGCCAAAACGTCCGCCGCTGATACCTCCGCTTGAATGTTGCAAAAAATCAAGTAGTGCAACCAGCTGAAGACTCACAAGAAGACAGAAAATAGTACAACAAAGTGCTGAGCAAAAATCCAGGGCAAAAACCAGAGGCAGAAAGTTATTAGATTGCAGACGTTTGCAAAAAGAACGAGGACTCCAGAAAGCTTCAAAGACCGCTATTTTACACCAAGATCATCGGCGAAGATGTGAGCATCTCCGAAAAGTCGTTCGAGGTGGAAAACAAATGGTCAGAAGCCGAAGTTTTCCGTACTGAGTGTTTGCAGAAAAGAATGCTTTCGTTATACAAGCAGTAAAAGGTCTCTCCTTTGTTTTGGTCTGATTTGGTGTCAGTCCATTACGCCAAAACCACAGTTCAATGGATGCAAGAAAATGGAATAGATTTCGTTGTGAAAGACATCAATCCTCCGATTTGTTCACAGCTTCGTCAAATTGAACGCTACTGGGCTATCGTTAAGCGCAACTTCAAGAAGAGTTCAAAAAGCATTGGTGGCAAAACTACTAGGCTGCCTGAAAAGTCCCTCTAATTTCCTACAGATGGCGTTGGTTATCGCCAATGTGAATCATTTTCTATAAGCTTCACTACTTGAATGACGGATGTCAAAATTTCATCCATTACTGTCCACGCATTCATTAGTGACAACAGTGAAAAGAGACCGATCAGCAAGTTTTTTTTTAAACGGAAAAATCCGAGTTTCGAGTTTTGATAAAATAATATTTTCTACGCAAGAAAACGACTGCCGAAACCAAAGCCAAGCTGGATAAGTATTTTCTAGACACTGCTCCGTCGATTCAAACGATTCATAAGTGGTTTGCTGATTTTCGTTGTGGCCGTACGAGCCCCGTTGACGCACCGCGTTCTGGACGCCCAAACGAGGTCACTTCAAAAGAGAACGTCGATAAAATCCATGACATAGTATTGGAGGATCCAAAAGTGAACTTGAGAGAGCTAGCTAAGGCTTTAAGCATTTCAATGGAACGAGTTGGCAACATCATGCATTCCGTTTTGGGTATGAAGAAGCTCTGCGTGCGATGGGTGCCGCGTTTGCTTACAAAAACCAAAAACGTATTCGTGTTACAACCTCTCAGGAGAATTTGAGCAAGTTTGCACGCAATCCGAAGGAGTTTGTGCGCCGATTCATAACCATGGATAAAACATGGATCCATTACTACACCGGAGTCATCGCAGCAGGCAAAACAGTGGGTTTCGCCGGGCGAAAGTGCTCCGAAGCGCCCGAAAACGCAACAATCGGCGGGAAAGGTTATGGCCTCCGTGTTTTGGGATGCGCAAGGTGTAATATTCATCGACTATCTGGAAAAAGGTAAAACCTTAACAGGTGGATACTATGCAGCGTTATTGGATCGTTGGAGGGATGAAGTCCAGAAAAAACGGCCGCATTTGCAGAGAAAAAGTGTGCTCTATCATCACGACAGTGCACCTGCTCATTCATCCTATATTGCTTAAGCAAAATTGAACGAAATTCGGTATCAATTGGTTCCCCATCCACCGTATTCGCCAGACATGGCCCCCAGTGACTTCTACTTGTTCCCAAACCTGAAGAGATGGCTCACCGGTAAGCGATTTTACTCAAATGATGAGCTCATAGCTAAAACCGGTGGCTATTTTGAAGGACTTCCGAAGGAGTACTGTTCGGATGGGATAAAAAAATTATAAAATCGCTGGACTCGCTGTATCGACCTAAAAGGAGATTATGTTGAGGAATCAAACCGAATTCGGCAAAAAAAAATTTCGTGTTTGATATTAAAAGGACTTTTCAGGCAACCAAGTACTGTCCAAAAGTGGAGTCAAATCCAAATCATTAGTGGAGTCAAATCCAAAATCAGAAAGTTCTGGAAATAAAGCTGCTTTCATTATTTTTTTTTAAACTAAAATATTTAGACATGAATTAAATAATACAGTTGGTTTTCATTTTTTGTTGTTATTTTTTATTTCATGCTATGAGAAAAAAATGTATTGCCAGTTTGTTTTCGATACACTCTTTACAGCCGAGAATGCTTGAATCGGAGTTTGCTGCAAATGGTCAGGAAGCATGATGGCCCAGTATTGTTTTGGCCGGGCATCTGTGCGTTGTGCAAAAGACACCATAGTATGGTACGGCGCCAATAAAGTTCAATATGTGCTTAAACTCATGAGTACTCTGAACTATCCTCAAGCACGGACAATCGGGACATTTTAGGTGCTGAAAGAAAAGTTGTGGAGGACTCGAAAAAAAGCGTTTAAAGCAATTGCTAAATAATCTGTGCAGAAACCGATGAGCAGCGGCAGGGCAAAAGTGCGTTTCTTGGCTTAGGAATAACGTTAATGAGATTTTTTTTTTCATATGCTACTGAGAGAGAACACTATAGAGAAAGGGGAAAACACTCGAGCGGATGGTTAACCGTCGCCTGTCAACTGAGTTGGAGAGGCATGAACGAATCCACCCACAGCAACACGCATTTCGATGCGGCTATGGGTCGGAGACGTTCTTCTCCGAACTCGATCATTTATTGGACAAGGCCAAAGCAGAGAACCTACACGTCGATGTAGTATCTCTCGATCAAAAACCCCCCCTCCCCCCCCCCAAGACAAGGCGCTTTCCGAAATCCCCCCCACAAAAAATTTAAATTTTTAAGCCCGCGCCACCCCCCCCCCCAAATCAAGGGCACCCCCCACGGGCCTTCCTATCTTCCCACTGTTTCTCTTTGCGATGAACTCAGTGTTTGAACGCATCCCCGAAAACGTACACATCCTGGTGTACGCTGACGATATAACCCTCGTAGTATTTGGCAAATACGCGAGGGCAGTCAGAGGCAGTATGCAAAAAGCAGTGGATAATGTGATTGACTGGGCAGAAAGGGTTGGGTTTGGGATTTCCTCCGAGAAGTCTAAAACTATGCACGTCTGCTTTGGTCATACTCACAGGCCAAGGTTACCCCACGTTTGTATCGACGAGCTTGAAGTCAAGACAGTACGGGAAATGAAGCTTCTTGGCGTGACGATCGACCACAAACTGCGATTTGTGAAGCACGCCAAGGCAGTGAAGTGTAACGTCAACGTCAAGTTGAACGTTCTCCGGGCCCTAAACGGCCGCTTCTCTGAAGCTTCTCGTTGTACTTTGACCAAGATTGCACGGGATATGATCGTACCGTGCATACTCTATGGATCAGAGCTATGGAGCAGGGGTGGAATATCCCTGCTTAAAATCCTAGAACCTCAATACAATGAGGCCTATAGGATTTGTAGCGGAGCCTTTCGGACCTCACCTATAGCTTCCCTATTGGTGGAATGTGGTAAGGTCCCCTTGGCAAATGTTGTAACTGAAGACATGGCTATCAAAGCCATGAGCTTACTACAAAGGGACCCCTCTCTTTACTACAGACCTACCGTCTGTAGGGCAAAAGAGTGGTGGCGAGACCTAACGGGAGTAGATATTCTCACGTTGTGTCAGCTTCCTAGGCTGTGGCAACGGGCATGGGACTCTACGCGCCCCAAAGTGGATTGGCGCATCCGGCAGTTATGTGGGGCAAGGGCAAACCCCGAAGTTGCGAAAGCGGCCTATGGGGAAATTGCCTCCACATTTGAAGGCCTGAACCTGCTGTTTACGGATGGCTCGTTAATAGAGGAAGAGGTTGGTTACGGGGTATCTGGGAGGGCCATAAGCCGTTGCGGTCGGTTACCCGGCATCTGCGGTATCTTCTCAGCTGAGGCCTATGCGCTCTTGCAGGCATGCAAGTTGTCAAATGGGACTCAGACTGTTGTTTTCTCCGACTCTGCGAGTTGTCTATCTGCCCTTGAGCATGGGCAAGTGGGACACCCGTGGCTGTTGGAAGTACAACAGTTTGCTAACGTAACCTTTGTCTGGGTACCTGGACACGCAGGTATACCTGGTAATGAGGCTGCTGATAAACTAGCAAACCAGGGTCGTCATGCTCAGCTGGGGGACCTACCTGTCCCGTACAGCGACGCTACCCGCTGGGTGAAGCGGACCTCCCGATGCGCGTGGGAGGAATCATGGTATAACAACCGAGAAGCGTTCCTACGGCGTATCAAAAATACTACACAAGAGTGGAAAGACATGCCCTACCCTCGAGATCAGAAGATTCTGACTCGGCTGAGGATAGGTCACACTCGACTCACTCACGGGCCACGTATCAACGGTAGTAAGGCCTACTGCCAAGGGTGCGGAGCGGATTTAGATGTTAATCATCTACTAGTGGAGTGCCCTGCTAGGGCACAACTGAGGGTTGAAACGGGAGTTATAGGCACAATACGTGAAGTATTGTATAACGACCGTAGTACAGAATTATCTGTACTAAAGTACCTGAGGGCGCTGGACTTATATGATAAAATATAAGCCAGCGAATAGAGGTCGAACTTCAAAAAGAAAGTAATGACTACTGACCACAGTCATAGACCTCAAAAGCGGCCTGTAAATGAGGGTCAATGATGTCATATCGAACGTCTTGTAGGTTTCGATGAGGGATACAAGGGAAAAGAGCGAATAAAATAGGAAAAGAGGGAATGGGGAGCACACTACTGCGCTCAGGTGCTTGCGGTCCTTATGCCGTCTCGAATGAACTAAAACGTCTACAGCAGACGTACAGTTTAAAGAGACGTTAATAAAATGAATCGGAGCGAAAAAGTGGAACATTGTGAGGCACTTCGTGTCCGCCGGACACTGCCAGCTCCATCTCGGAGCGAAGAAGTGGAACATTGTGTGGCACTTCGTGTCCGACGGATATAGCCAATCTGGCCTTTACAGCATCCTCTCCCTTCTGGAAAAAGGCGAGAGCGTTGAACGGAAGTCTGGTTCCGGCCGCCCGACAGTGCTACGCGACTATAAAATGCTGCAGAAGCTGATGAGAAAGACCGAGGGCGAGGTGCTCTCATCGTTCCGCGTCTTGGTGGAGCCAGCCAAACAGTAAAGAAGTACTTGACAAGATGGACATTGTTATGGGGAAGGGTCTGTCAAGGCTGGTCGTGTCTTAGCAGCAGGCAATCATCCAGAAGACGCGGCTGAAGGCGCTGGTGAAAAACATCTCTCCGGCGATGCGCGACGTTATGATAATAATGGATGACGAGACCTACTTGACGCTGTACGGCATCGATTGGCTGATGACCGGGTACATTACGTCCCCTACCAAGGAGGTAATCGTTGACGTTGAATATATCTCGCACACCAAGTTCCCAAAGGAGGTGCTTCGGTGGCTGACGATCAGCGAGAAGGGAATGTCCAAGTCTCTATTGTATCACTTGGGGCTGGCGGTGAACGGGGAGATATACAGTATGAAATGCCTGTCGGAAATTACCGCCTTCATCGAAAAGTAGCACTCGAAGGAGGTGTGTTTTTTATACTGGACCTGGACTGTCATTATGTCAAGAGATCACTTGAGAAGATGGACCGGAAGAAGATAAACGTTGTACCGCATACCATCAACCATCCTAACGTTCCCCAGCTGCGATAGATAGAGCAAACCTCAAACGTAGGATATACTACAATAACCGGAGGAGCCGCTGAATGCCAAGGCCACGAAAGATCTGCAAAACATACCGGCACCCAATTGTCGTAAGGCCGTACGGAAGGGTGTCGAAACACTTTTGTAGAAGGCTGAATAAACGTAGGATTTAAGGAAAATTTATTCCATTGGATTATCTTTTGTGAGTTCAAGCCCATGTTTTAATAGATCCGTTATTGAAAATAGGTTGGATAAAATAATGATGTTAATACACTACCATAATGTTGTTCTTTATTCATTGAAAGTTCGAATAGAATTTGACTTGAAAAGTTTTTGGCGACGTTGAACAATTCTTGGCGGCCATTCACGTGTGTTTCATTTTCTGCGAGTACAGTCTAATATGCTAACATTTTCTGCGCCAGAAAAAAAAGCTTGAAAAAAGCAGCGTAAAGCTAGCAGCAAAATCTAGGAAAACCGTTTTAAAAAGCAATTGCTCAACATTTTCCCAACCGCTGTTAATTTTGTCAGTCGTTCTCTATAACTGATTCATTTAAAGACCCTCGACATTCGAACAAAGCCGACGCCTGTATTAGTTGATAATAATTCACCAGTTTTAACACATTGATGATGCATGTTAGGCCAAATCATCATCTGTTGGTTCTCTGTAAAGCTACCCAAGCATGGATAAGGTTTACCTTAATCAGTTAAAACTAAACCTACCCGAAATTAGGTATATTATGTTGGGAGTGCTTACACCGGGAAGCCGGCATGAATGAGAATCATAAATTTTCTGATCAAACACACTTTCGACATCTGACTTTATGTGCGTGGAAAAAGTTAAGCTAAGCCGAGAACACGCTTGAAAAATTTCGGAGCTGGTTCGTGTCTGATTTATTATTTCATTTGTCTAGATAACTTTATCAGGTGTCTTTAAAAGCTTTGTCCAACCTCTTTAAGAAATCCTATGTTAAGAGTTTTCGAATGGGTTGAGTTATTTACCTTTAATTCTTTAGATGCGCCCAATTGAGAACTTTGTGCTTCAAAAACGCTAATTTGAACGGCAAGCATAGCGCCTTAGGGCGTATACAGGGTGCGGCAGAAAATAATGCGAAAATTTTCAAACTTGAGTATTGGGTTAATTTGTGTAGCTAGTGACTAATTTCTGTCGAAAGTGTATTTGTTTATGTTTACTTTCAAGTGCTGCATCCAAACATTCTATTTGTTTTATTGCAAATTCGTCAAAATGTTCAGGAAAGAAGTGATCACCAGTTTGTTGCTCGCCCAGAAGAAGCCGAAAGAGATTGCCAAGGTGGTAGGGTGCCATTTGGCAACAGTTTACCGCATAAAAAAGTCGCTGCAGGATGGTCCTAAGCAGCGGACGTCCGCGCTTTGCACGCACGCCGAACGTGATCAAATCGGTCCGTGCAAAAATTGCTCGCAACCCGATGCGTTCCATAAGAAAACTTGCAAAGGAAGCCAATAGTACGGAGAAATCCATGCGGAGAATCATCAAAGAAGACCTGCATGCATCTTCCAGAGCCAGATTGAAACGCCACTTGATTGCGGACCGGGTCAAGGAACTACGAGTGACTCGTTCCAAGAGATTGCATTCCTGGTTGAAGAAGGAAAAAAAATGATAATCCTGTTCTCCGACGAAGAGCTTTTCAGCATCGATGCTGTGGCCAACAGCCGCACGGACCGGTTCATTTCACCGCAGAAAATGGAGAACGTTCCGGAAAAAGTGAAATTCAAATTTCAAACCAAACATCCGGCTGGTGTCATGATGTTTGGCTTGGTGGCGTCCAACGGTTTGAAAATGCCGCCTGTTTTCATTGATGCTGGAGTTAAAATCAATACCGAAGTGTATATCGGTATTTTAAAGGACCAAGCGCTTCCCTGGGTGAAGGCCAACTTCTCCGAGGACCAAAACGTTGTCCTACAGCAGGATGGAGCACCGTGTCATACGTCCAATCGAACCCAACAATGGTTGAACGATAACATGAAGTTTTGGCCAAAAGATTTGTGGCCCCCTAGCTGTCCAGATCTTAATCCGTTGGATTATTCGATTTGGGCATATGTTGAAGCACGAGCCTGCAAAACATCACACCCTAGTGTGAAAATCCTGAAGTCAAACATAACACGCACATGGCTGTCAATGTCGGAGGACTACGTCCCAAAGGTATGCTCTGGCTTCCGGCGTCGGCTCGAGGATGTTATTAATAAAAATGAAGGACACATTGAATAAATTTGTTTAAAAGGACTTTATAAAGATAACTGCTCTCGAAAATATTGATGTTATTGCTTGATTTACTTGAAAATGGGATTTGAAAGAAATAGAACAAATTTTCGCATTATTTTCTGCCGCACCCTGTACAGCCGAGTAGTAGAAGAAAACTACAGTTATTCAGCTGAAAAGATAATTAATTATGGACATTTTATGAAAGAATTGCAATTCGTTTGGAGAGATTCCTATAATGTTCACATGTCTCCATCAACGATTTATTTTGATTTGTATGCATAGCATACGTGTTTTATAAATGCATAGCATACGTGTCAATTAGGTACACCGAAAATAGTTTTGCGTAAATTCTTTCTCTCTTGCTTCGTAAACATAGATTTTGTACAAAGAACAAATTCCTTGCGAATAGTAAGAAACATACTTTTTGCTTGTCATAAAAACCTGAATTAATCCACCGATGGTGAGACTGAACCCTTCTTACACTTCACCAGAATTACGAACTAAAATGTGGCCAAAATGGTACTGTATACATATTTTCATCAGAAATTCCAGGAAGAACCAGGAATATTCGATATGTCATACATTCAGTTTATAAAATGAATTATATGTCAATCCTGAACGTATTGTTCATCGATGAGATTAAAATATTGCCATTAATAGTCTTTAACGACCTGTTTATATTAGGTATATAAAAGGAAAAATTACATAAATATTAGAAACTCCATATAATCAGTCCATAGAATGAATTATTACACAATCCTAAGCGTCAATTTTGATTATCGATATGGATTCAAGATGCTTAACAAGTACATGTTCGTTGAAAATTGTGTAGTTATAGTGAATGGAGACTTTGTGTAATTTTCGAATATACTCGTTGCAGTTCAAAACCGGACCACTCGAGCCAATCGATCCTGCTCTAATTCTAAGTCGCATAGTGTGGCTAGTCCGCTGAATGTGCTATACAACGCACCAGATGCAGAACAATAGAATACAAGCGGCATCGATTGGGGTGAGTGGTCTTGTTCGGTTTTGAACTGCAACGAGTATATTTTCATCTCACAATTATGTGCTCTCAGGTATTGTTTTGGTCATATCTCCATGAAGGATTATCCAATCATAATGAAATTTTGACCAGTTATTTGAAAATTTTATAACTTCAATTGAACGCTAACATAACTAAAATCGGAACACAAATAGCTCAGTATGTAATCGGAGACTAAACTGTTTGATTACTATTATAATAGGCCGTCAAGTACTGTTTCGTTGATATCTTCGTAACGAAATGTCCGAATAAAAAAAAAATCAATAGCGTTCTATGGGAATGTTGTAGCTTTCATTTGCCGTCAACAGAACTGAAATCGGTTCACAAATGGCTGAGAAACCGATGTGACATTATTTGTAACGCACACACACACATACACACACACACACACACACACACACACACACACACACACACACACACACACACACACACACACACACACACACACACACACACACACACACACACACACACACACACATCACACAGACATGTGCTCAGTTCGTCGAGCTGAGTCGAATGGTATATGACACTCGGCCCTCTGGGCCTCGGATAAAAAGTCGAATTTTCAAGCGATCTTAATACCCTTCTTTTGGTGTAAGAAGGGTAAAAAGAGAAGTTGTAGAAATATACTATGTTTCAAATATTCAATATATAAAATGAAGTATTAGACAATTTTTAACCGTCAGTTCTGACTATCTCATGCGTCATAAAACGTAACAGATGCGACACTATAGAATGCAAACAGGATCGATTAGTGCGAATTGTGTTTTCCGGTTTTGAACTGCAACGAATTATGTGCAATTATATGCTCTCAGGTATTGTTTTGGTCATATCTCCATGAAGGATTATCCAATCCTAATGAAATTTTGATCAACTATTTAAAAATTTTATAAGTTTAATTTGGCGCTAACAAAACTAAAATCGGTACACAAATAGCTCAGTATGTAATCGGAGACTACCACTGTTTGATTACTATTATAATAGGCCGTCAAGTACTGTTTCGCTGATATCTTCGTAACGAAATGCCCGAATAAAACCATTTTAAAAACTTTCGATTTTTCCCATGTTTTTAAATCAAACCACATTGAATGCCAAACATTTAACGGGTCATGTTGGATTTTTGTATAGAATAACCACCGAATTTGTTTGCAGTTTGTACTAAAAATGTACTTTTCATCCGCGACCCTCTCACCCAAAGCAACACAGAAGAAACACCGTTTTTTACTCACCATGCTCACACCGTTTCAATAGATTATATTTTTTTAATTGTTGTTCAAATAATAAGTGATTAGCTTTTAACAAACATACATTTTGAGTTTTGGTGGTTTATAGCTTATGGTTTGTGTCCCCTTTGCTCACCTTTAGTATAATTATTTTATCTGATATTTTTTAAACAGGAACATCAAACATAACCTTTTAAAACGACGTAAGTATAAAATGTAAGCAAGATGTGTTTTTTGTGCTGAATTGTTGCTACTTGCATTCTCAACACACGAGTAGTTAGTAAATAATTTAAGAAATTTTATTCATCAATGACGAAAAGAAATTCATATGATCCAACTGAAACACGTTCTGTCGAAACATGGTATATGTAGCAATCATGTGTATATGAGTAGTATGAAACCAAAACGGTGTATCATTGAATTACATTAAAATTGTTGTTCAAATTGGAGAAATACAACCATTTTGCATATTTTTCTATTCGTGGTTATTTCAGCTGCATGAAAAAACATTCGTTTTGTTTTGTTTGCTTGTGTTTTTTTAATTACATGCTGGAAAATATTATACTTACTTTTGAAAAACTTTCGAATGTCCATTTATGGTTCTTCTGGATAAAATGAATCAAATAACTGCTTCAGACTGCTTATAATTAAAAAAAAAAACCGTATGTATTTTACCCGATGATTCGTTTTGTTATGAAGGTTCTTCTGTTTATAAACACGCGCAGAACCATCGCTTATTCTTCCGGTCTTCCTCTAAACTCTCCACCGATTGCTTGTCGATCTGCCAAACTTGGAAGACATCTGCATGGAGTTATCTCAAATTATAATAATCCGTCCAATCTATCACAAAACGTTGCGATTGGTTGAGCGGACTGGAGATAATGAAATCCATTTGTATATGGCCAAGTCTCTCCCGGTTGGTATTAAACCGATGAGCATGGATATCAATAGAAACATAAAGTTACCAGAAGGCACAACATGCATCTACGGACTCTTATTTTTACGAAATCCCTAAATTTCAATTTTTAATGGATTAGCATAGATTGTTCATTAGATACTTCAACTTGATTGATACAGTTATTAGTTACAGCAGTGCAATAGATTGTAGAATACAGTAGTAAAAATAGTAAGTTACGAAAAAAGAGTTTGGTTCGAGCATCGGCTGTGAAAGGTTGTGTCGATGCTTTATTACGCACTATTATCCTATCGAGCATGGCGCGTTTCGTGTTGTTTCGGTTATCTATAATTCGGTGTAACGAGTGATCGAGTGAGCACAGTAAGAGAACAACAAAGCGTCTCTCAAGCGTTCATAAAATTATCCTTGTTTTCCTAACGGAAAACCTCCATCACACTTTGTGAGTGGCTCCAATAGCATCCTTATTATTGGTTTAACTCAGATCAAATCGGATTTCCAACATTATAAAAAATCACCTTGTTTTTCCGATGAAAAAACACCATTACACTTTGTGTGTGGCCCCAATAGCATCCTTACTGTTGTAATTGGTTCGAATCAGAAATCGGTACTAGTATTTAAATATTTTACTAAACGAAGCGTGAATTCAGCTTATTGTTTACCAAAACGAACCCTGCTGCCACCCAATCTTGTCATCCAAAATCCCAGTGATTTCTCGTGGAAGTGCGGCGGTGGTCTCGGCTTCCAATAAAACGTCCAAATAAACGTTAACGCATTCCTACCCTTTCCTTATTTGAGCTGCATTCGGGCGAGGCCAGCGCCGGTATTGCCTTAGTTTGGGATCACCAGTTTTACACATTGAGCATGTTTGCATCATCTGTTGATCTTCTGAGTAATAACAGCTGAACTGGCAGTAACGGAATAACATCTTCGGGCGGTCAATCATGCTCATTATCCTGCTCATGCTCATAAAAACGGATAAATTATTTGAATAGGATAAGACAACTGCAACTTCTCGCCCTGACTAGCTTGCTGTTCTGCTTCTCACACGCTGACTCAAACTGTAAGATATGATCAACATATATTCTCAATAATACGAAACTACAGTACCCTAAAACGGGGAAAGCGGGGTAACGGTGCGGTTTGACCCATGCCATGAATAGTTCAAATAAATATTTTTCGTTGATACTTTTTCTAACTATCAACTGTGTTTCTTAATCTAGTATTATTTGGCTTCTGAAAGCTATAGCATAGGTTTGAATATTCAGTTTTTTGATTAACCAAGAACTGAACATTTTATTGAGCAGCTTCTTCAACTTTCAGCTAGCAGGGAAAAAAATCAATCATTGCTTATCTAATAGCTTACATTACAGATTAGGAGATATTTCCCTAGTAGCACATTTGTTTCAACCCAGTAAAGGTGACTGCTCTGTGACTCAATTAAGTCACAATAGAGCTGCTGAAACCAGTTTTGACTGTTGTGTGCTGCTTGGGGTTTTTAGATACTTTAGGCTACATAGGTTGGGTTTTAGGTTAAAGGAAAAATATTGTAATAAAATTGTAACTCGTTACTATTTAAAAACTATTATATAATTACAACTTTTTTCTCATGGATGTCAATTTTTTACGCTTTTTTGCTACAACTTGTTACAAAATCGAGGCAACTTCGCGTAGTTTGGCTTTTTTATTTAGGCAAAGGAGCAATCTGACGAACATCCCAAGCAACACAAAATCGTCATATTTGGATACAGTGACTTGATTGTGACTTAATTGAGTAGTATTGGAGTAACATCAACTGTATTGCAACAAGTTACCTTGCAACCTTCTAGAGATAAAAAATATATAATAATATATTGAAACAAATAATAAAATTCTAAAAATAAAATCAAAACTTAGGGGGGGGCAACGGCCCCCCCCCCCCCCCCCCCCCGGCTACGCCTATCCGTGGTTTGAAAATACACCAAATGTGATCAAATCGGTCCGTGCAAAGATTGCTCGCATCCCTTTCCGTCAGGAAACTTGCCAGGGAAGCTAACATTTAAAAAAAAATATGTGCAGAATCATAAAAGAAGACTTGCCGCATCTTCCAGAGCTAGAGTGGAACGCCACTTGATTACGGAGCGGATAAAAGAGCTACGAGTGACGTATTAGAAGATATTGTTTCCTTTGTTGAAGACGGAAAAAATATAATAATCCTATTCTCCGACGAAAAGCCGCGTTCAGCAGCACAGACGAAGATGATGTTCAGGAGAAACTGAAGTTTAAGTTCCAAACCCAACATCTGGAGGCTTGGTGGAGTCTAACGGTTTGAAATTGCCACCTGTTTTTATTGTTGCTGGTGCTAAAATCAATACCGAAGTGTATATCGGTATTTTAAAGGGAAAAATTGCTTCCCTGGGTGCAGACCATCTTGTCTAAGGGACAATACCTTGTCCTAAAACAGGATGGAGCGCCACGTGACACGTCAAAGCCTAGTAGCACAAATGTTACAAACCGGGTGAGGCAACTCGAATGTGACTCATTCAAGTCACAATCAAGTTGCTGCAACCATATTTGACAGTTGTGTGCTACTTGGGAATCGGATCCAACGATGGTTGATGAATGAAGTTTTGGCCGAATGATTTGTGGCCATCTAGCGGACCTTATCCCGGATTGTTCGATTTGAGAACAAGCCTGCATCTTACCTTAGTGTGAAGACGAAAGGCGAAAGGCGTGTTCTAGCTTCCAGCGTCGTCTTTGATAAAAATGGAGGACACATCGCGTAAATTCGTTTAAATGGACCTAATGAAGATAACTGAACTAGTAAATCGCATTTTTCCTAAAGCACTCAGTAGTTTACGCAGTTCAAAGGTCTCAGTCAGAGGTGGAAAATGCTCATTTTACTACAGAGTGTCAGCAAAAAATTGCATAGAGTAAACAAAGGGCACAGTTAATGCCCTATTGGAATTTTTATCAATCCGTTTGAAGTGATCCCTTAATAAGCTGATTTGGTTATAATCTTTTTGTCCTATATCCTTATGCATATTTCTACCCTATCTTCACATTATTTACAGTTGTACGTTGAAGCGGACATTTGTAATGCCCGATTTGAATTCAGTCTACTGCAGCCTGTATCCGAATCCGGTTCCAAACTTTTGGTTCTGGTCAACTTCCAATTCGCTAGTTACAATTGTTCCTTGTCCGACGTTATTATTTTTGTACATTTTTTTTAACAGTGTGTCCATTTGCTATGTTTGATTGTTTTCGGACAGTAGATCACCTAAGATTTGATTTGATGTACTCTAGTTTACGCATAATTACAGGGCATAAAACGGAAGCCGGATGTGTGTGTTTGTGTTGAGCATGCTGATTAGTACGTTGCTTTGGTTACAATTTTGAACAATGAAATGTTAGTAATCTGAAAATACTTTTAGAAAAGCAGAAGCGTTTCGGTTAGTCAGTTGCAAAACGAGCTTATTAGTCTTACACTGAAACTGGATTAGTACGTAGATAATTCGAGTCAGTAGGGACAGTTGGCAGTTTGGCGTAGTAGGAGTAATAGTTCAGAGGTTCAGTTGTAGTAGTTTTAGTCGATTAAAGGAGAAAGTAGGTTTCGTCACTGATTTTAGGGTAGTAGTACTTAGAAATTGGTGTGAAAGTGTCAGCAATTTCGGAAGATTCATTAGACAGAGTCTGCTTCTAGAGCGATACAGGTTGAGAGTTGTGAAACATGAATTCAAATCTACAATGGAAAGTCCGGTGGCATCTTAGGGTTTGAGCGGGGAAGAGTAAATTACAGAAATGTCAGAAAGAATCAGCCACTCTTGGACGAGAGTAGAAAAGTGTGGGAAATGGTGCTAGAAGGCAGCATATATTTCTCAGGTAATTTGGTTTTAAATATCAAAGTGCAATTTCTTACCCGTGATGCTTATGTGTGTCATAGATGTAGAGTGGTAGAAGTCGTAAAGTACGGCGTTTTTCATTTGCTTACATTTATGTATATGTGTATATATAAAAGCTCTATTTTTCGTAATCCCGCGAAAAATATACTTCTCAATGAAGGGGTGCTCTATCTTACTTCGTAAAGATATAATTTAAATAGATGGCAGACTTTTTTTTTCTTTAAATTGACGAATGTGTGCTCAGATAGATACAAATTATTTTTTAAGGTTAGAATAGAAAATTTCTTGAACTGGAAGGTAGCTGGTTAGTATTTCCGGAAAAGAATCAGAACAAAAAAAAAACAGCAAACCCGAATTAAGTTTGACACATAATTTGTAAAACGAAAAATGAAAAAAGAAAACATTGCAATTAAAATAAAAACAATTAAGAAAAACATAAAAAGTGTAATACAGGAAGCGGCATTGAACACACAAACAGTTTGAGAAAGGGAAAACCAGGGATCTAACATTTCTTTAAATATTGTGCAATAGCCATCAACAGAACATGGCGACGCTGCCTGGCGCGTTTGTTTTTTTTCTTTAACAAAAAAAAGTGTTCTGTTGGCTTGAGCTCAGGTTTGAACGACCCCCGTTCGCTACATATGGACCGTGTACTGTACAGGAGTGCTTCTATCCACTGACAGTTCCGCTTCCACCACTACTACTACTGATCGTCGCCCGGTTGGAGCTGATTTGACTGTTCGCTCCTACGTAGTTCAGCGCATAGTTCGGACTCTTGGTCGTGCGCTTGACGTAGAAGCTGAAGTTGTACGGATTTCGCGTCGTCGTCTGGGCGATCCGATTGAAGTATACGTCAAACACCGGGTGATAGGTGGATTTAGGCTTGCGCGTGGTAGTAGTGGTCGTTTGACCACTGCTGAAGAAAGCACCATCACCATTGTGCTGATTTTGTTGTTGATGATGATTGTTGCTGTTGTGATTGTCCCAGA
The DNA here is from genome assembly GCA_024533555.2 of Aedes koreicus. NCBI lineage: Eukaryota > Metazoa > Arthropoda > Insecta > Diptera > Culicidae > Aedes > Aedes koreicus. The sequence goes on along the minus strand of JAHHFK020002078.1, from coordinate 120,947 downwards.
ACGGGGAGGACTGTGTGGTGGTGCTTGTACTAGTGGTGGACGGTGTCGTACTACTCGCTGTGAACTGACTGTAAGTGTACGGGCTCTTGGTCGAGCTGAATGTGTATTTGCTGAACACGTACGGGGTCTTGGTCGCTTTCGTGCGGTAATAGTCGGATTCAGTGGTCGATTGTTGTTGATTATCGTTATTGTGGTGGTTATAGAGATTACTGTTACCGTTATTACTAGAGCTAGTAGAATGCAAATTACTATGATATGTACTCGTGGACTTGTGGTTGAAATATTGGTAATAATTCCTCGTCGATGTCGGTGGCGGCGGTGGTGGTGTTGTGGTTGTGGTTGTCGTTGTGGTGGTGGTGGAGGTGGTTGTTGTGGACGACGTGCTACTAGATGGTTCATAATATTCTTCCTGCTGACCTGACTTGTCGTCGTAGTTATATCTAAAGAAGTTGATCCGTTAAAATTTTTATCGTTCAACAATGATTTTTCATTTTGTGTAATTGGCTTGAGATCATTATTTACAACGAATATATTTGTGTGTGATTTATGGTACGCATCAAATTCGATGTAACCCCTTTCTTACTGAAGTTTCAACTATGACTGAGGATGACATCGCTAACAAAAACAAATTGTGTCGAAAAAACAATCGAAATGCTATACATACTTGACTGGTTGTTGGTTGAACCGCGCGTACGACGGTGTATGTTGTGAATAGTCGGGAATTATGTTCTCATGTTCGGCAACGCATTTGCCATCCAAACAGTGCTGAAATGACAGTTAAGTTTAGTTCGAAATATCTTATCGCCTCCCCGGGGAGAACCAATCCCGCTCAGTCCATCAATAATCTTACTTGTCCATCGCCGCAAGTGGATCCCTCGGCGGCTGGTCGGTATGCCACGCAGTATCCGCTGGCCGAGTCGAAACAGAACAGCTGGGCACAGACTCGTTCGTCCTTGAAGCACGCCGATGTCCCCCGGTCCCGCCGGCATTGGGCGTCCAGCGATAGGAGCGTTCCTGGCAGGGCACGGCCCAGCGCTTCGTCCTCGTGAGGTGGATTGTGCAGGCAACTGGCGGTGTCACCACTGTCGGGAAGAGAATATCGTTAGTGTTGCATTAGCTATCATTAATTAACTCTAACGCTTATGGTAGTTGGGATACAATTGATTCGATTTAACCAAGTAGTTCTAGATGAAATTCATCATCAAAACGGGAATACCCCCGATAGCCAATCGATGAGTCAAAATCGTTCTCGGAGATCTAAATTATCAGGTTGGTCAAAAGGAGGAACTTAGACCGGCATAGGATAGTTCGGCTCTGCGTAATATCTATTTGCAGCACATATCGATACAACTGAAGATCTCCACAACAGATCGCATCGAAAATTTACCACGTTTTGAACGATGGAAGACACTTCTCAGACACAGTATAGATTCAGACCACTATTTTGTAATGATCAAAGTGCACCAAAGACTTTCCTTTGTAAACAAAGTTCGGTACCTACGTCCATCCCGATATATTCTGGCTACCCAACTGAAGCTGCCGGATGAGAAGAGCTATAAAGACTGTATTCGATGAAATTTGGACACACGCAATTGTTCGTAACTTTTTAGCGTGTGGGTAAAAAATATTGAAATTTTAACTGAATGCATTTCATTGTGTTGTGTCAATTGTGTAATGAGTTTCGTGAAAATCGGTCGAGTGATTTCAGTGATGGCTTGCGCCAACAAATTTTGGGCACTCACATCGAAAACCTCATCGATGGATCGGAAAACAGCTCGGAATCGCACATTCAACCGTATCTCATGTGATCAAAACGTTCAAGGACCGTAAGACAACCAAGCGGAAAAATGGTAGTGGCAAAAAACGTGGCACATCAAATCCGGAGAAGGCCAGGATGGACCAATTTAAGTGTTATTCCAACATTTCGATCAGGGATGTTGCGAAAAAGGCGAAAGATTCAGTTTGTTTTGTGCAGAAAACAATGAAACGTTCTGGATTACATGTGTACAAGGTCCAGAAGGCACCGAACCGGAGCGATAAACAGAACTCGGTGGCCAAAACTCGTGCAAGAAAACTGTACAGGGAGTGGCTCACAAAACCGTTCTGCATTGTGATGGACGATGAGATCTACATTAAAGCCGACACCAAACAAATGCCAGGACAGGAACACTACGTCGCCACCTCTAAGTTGGCCGTTCCGGAGAGTGTACGGAAGAAGAAACTGTCGAAATTCGCCAAAAAATTCCTTGTCTAGCAAGCGATCTGCGGATGTGGCAAAATGAGTCAGCCCTTCATCACCTCTGGGACCGTCAACGGACAAATCTACAAGGACGAATGCCTCCAAAAACGACTTCTGCCCTTCTTGAGATCTCACGATGGCCCGACACTGTTTTGGCCGGATTTGGCATCTTGCCACTATGCCCGGCCCGTCTTAGACTGGTACAAAGATAATAATGTAGTTTTTGTACCAAAAGACGTCAACCCTCCAAACACTCCGGAACTTCGCCCAATTGAAAAATTTTGGGCAATCATGAAGGCAAAGCTCGTTAAAACTCCAAAACTGATAGAAAATGAACTTGAACTAAAGAAAGTGTGGTTAAAAGTAAGTAAGCAAGTCGGTCCTATCATTGCCCAAAATTTGATGAAAGGGGTCAAGGCAAAGGTGCGGGCATTTGGGTTGGGAGAAGAGGTTCAATAAACCAATGATGTCAAAACTTAACCATTTAGTGGTACTTTATTTCAAGAAAGTTTGAAAAGAATCGGGCTCAAGGAAAACTTTTGGTGACCTATTTTGTGGGTCCAAATTTCATAGAATACAGTCTTTATTCGAGCCCGTCTTACGGAGTGCTAGAGTAGTGTTAAGATCGCCATCAATAACACAGAAGAGGATGCCATAGCGTTTGTAGAAATAAATCGACGGAATTGGTTTGGATGGATTGGTTTAACGAGGAAGGTTTGAGACAACAAGAAATCAGCGCAAGAGATGATGCAGCCGCAAGGAACCCGTCAACATGTGAAGTGATGCAAACAGAAACGAAGCAAACTCATCTTTTCCAGAATAAGAAGCACCGCCTGGAGGAGTTGGAGTGTGATTTTCTATAATGCATTAAGCGGAACCCACAAAAGCTTTGTGCCGCGATCCAAAAAATGTCGCGATAAGGATGGTGGCAACTTGGTAGATGAACGAGAGGTCATATAAATGTGGAAATGGCACAGCGAGAAACACCTCCAATAAAGCGTCATCGCATTACGCCAAAAAATAAACACAGTCGTTCCTGAATACCCATTCGATCCCATTTGTACCCATCAAACCACAAGCCGACAAATCCGCCTCAGAATATCGAAGATTTCTTCGGGATTTTGAGCTCCTTGGTGCACAAAAAAAACTGGATAGCCACGAATTGCAAACAGTTGTTTGGTAGAATCAAAAGATGCATTCGCAAAGTTGACATGAAGGCCGTACAAAGCTCCTGTGCCGACATCTTACGGAAGCTTTGCCGAACAGCCGATTACGGGCCGGTTTCAAATGTTCACTCATTTGTTTTCAACAATAGACAATGTATTTTTAATTTCAATACATCAGATCTTCTTCAAGTGTGTTTGTCTGTTTTTGACAGTTTGAGAAAGAAATTCCAAATTTTAAGTTGCCACCCGTTAATCAAGTGCAGAGCTCTGGAAGAGATAACAACGGCACAAGAGGGTTAAAGAGCTCTAATAGAGGATTATGGCAATGTACCTATGACGAACCGGTTGCAAAAGGCGTTCGGCGGCAGCGAACAAATTACTGAGAAATAAAAGGTAAGTTGACTCAACGTTAAGCTACCCCTCGAGTTGCCACGTAATGAGAAGGTGTTTCAAAGTGCATGAGTCTTTTGTCACCAGGTGATGAACTGTAAAAGTCCTGGCAGATGCAAGCTGTGTATGAAATGTGGACAGAAGGGACACGTTTCAAAAGACAACAAGAAACAACCGAGGTGCATGCGTCTTAAAACTGAAGATGGCAACAAGCAGACGATCACGGGTGACTTAAAATGTCTTGCTTGTAAACATGGTGATGACAGGCCAATGGTAATCGCGATCCTCCAAATATATTTCAATCTGCAAAGCAACTGTTGCGGCAATGATTGCAAACAAAGCTGTATCTAGTATTTCTAAGTACATGGAAAATGCTCATCCGAAGTTTTCGTGGTCGGGTAAACAAACGGAATCTTCATTTGCAGTTGCTGTGCACCCACTAGATGGACAATGGAACAGGTTCATCTGAAGCTGACCGAATTGGCTTGAATGCATGATCAAATGACGACCAATAGCTGACGGTGGGTTCAATCTAAAGAGTGTCCCACATCAAATTGCATCACGGAAAAGACGCTGTAGAAATGTACCCATTGGGTATTTTCTCTTGAAAATTTGGGTAGAAGTAGTTCAGAGTGTTTTTATTATATTTTTATTGCTGTCAGTTTTACGGAAATTGGGAAAAACGGCGTCACCCCAAAAGCAACGTCGTGAATTGATTTTGCGCAAGCACCTGGAAAATCCTCAACTCTCTCATCGGGACATCGGAAAACAACTCGGAATCGTACATTCAACGGTGAGTCGTGTTATTAAACGTTACTACGAAACTCGGAGCATCAAACGGAAGGAGAAATGCAGTCAGATTGGATGTTCTATTAGTGATCAGGATCTCAAGCGTGTCGTGAAAGCATTTAAGCGGAATCCCAATGCTTCAGTCAGGAATCTGGCCAAAAAGTTGAATCTGTCCAAGTGTTTTGTTCAGAGAGCCAAGGACCGGGAGAGACTGCATACGTACAAAGTGCAGAAGGCTCCAAATCGTGACGAACGGCAAAATACGGTGGAAAAGTCACGGGCCCGGAAACTGTACACACAGATGCGAACGAAGCTTCATTGTCGCATCATGGATGATGAGAATTACGTCAAGGCGGACTTCCGGCAGCTTCCGGGGTTACTGTTCTACACCGCCCAGCACAAGTTTGATGTTCCGGAGGAAGTAAGGAAGCAGAAACTTTCAAAGTTTGCCAAGAAATACATGACTTGGCAAGCGATCTGCTCATGTGGCAAACGGAGTGCGCCGTTCGTGACTACCGGGACTGTAAACGGGGAGATCTACCTCAAGAAGTGTTTACAGAAGCGTCTGCTTCCTCTGTTGAAGCAACACGAGAACCCTATGATCTTCTTGCTGGATCTAGCTTCGTGCCACTATTCAAATGTTGTTCTGGAGTGGTACGAAGCCAACGGGGTCACTTTCGTTCACAAGGACGTGAACGCCCCCAACGCACCGGAACTAAGGCCCATCGAAAAATACTGGGCTATTATGAAGAAAGCACTACGTGGATGAATCCCAAGGAGGTCAAATCTGAGGAAGACATGAGAAAAAAGTGGGTTTCCGTACAGAAGCAGCTGCAGCCAGATGTTGTACAGAGTCTAATGAGTGGAGATAAGCGTATGGTTATGGTATTGAAGTTGAATGAAATAAATAAGCTTAAAGCTTACTAATGGGTTATATTTTATTGCCTGAAAGTTTGAAAAGGATCGGTCAACTAGGTAATTTTCTACAGCGTTTTTTCCGTGATGCAATTTTGTACTGGGACACCCTTCAACTTCTAGAAGGTTTGGCAAAGCTGGATGTCAGGCAACCGTCAACACTTTTCGTAAAGACAATCGTGAATCGACCTTACTTTCTGAAGTCCGTTGCAGGTGGGAATTATGAATAGGAGAGTGTACGAGGAGTATACCTAAAGCGGTAATCCGATACGCCATTAGTTAACGGAATCTAGCGGCAGTACGGAGGTTCTGGTAGCTACAATGGAAGACGTATGTTTTCGGTAAGGATTTCTTTGTTGAGAGACTTTGTGTGGACATCCTCGGATTTGAAAGCAAACAATCTGACAGAAACGTTGGTAAGAGCATGCGACGCCAGAAGGACTGAGGTATCCTTTTTTTATGGCGAGGATGGTGAAGGTCTAATGACACCCGTTGAATTGTACCCGGAAAAGACAGGTCTGAGGACAAATCATCAAATGGCCACTTAACATTGAGAAATAACCTACTGGCGAAATTTCATGAATTATGATACCTATATTGCCAGGGTTTTCTACTGAAAATGTTCATGGTCACTCGAAGCCCCACGGGAACCTGTTACAGAATGGCTGTTGCAGGAACAATTCGGCATATGGCCCACAATAGAATAGAAATAGTTTCTAGGAATTATTCCAAAGATTTTGACATCCATTCCCGGAAATTCAAGAGATGTTTCCAAATAGTGTCTCCGTACCGGACCACTGCCCCAAAAACCCGAATTTACGGGAACCAGATGAATTCAAATGGTAATTGCTGATCATGTTCCTGAAACAAATGAGTTTTTGAATCTAACAGTGCCAAAAGAATTAAAATAATTGCCAGAGTTATAATCATTTGAATTTGGTGGGTACCGGGGTACCTTGTCCATCACTTAAAGGTGTTTTTCTTGTCGAACACATAAGGGTTAACTTATGTCTTGGACGAATCTAAAAGCAATTGTCAACTTCTCTAACATCTCTAATGTTCCATTTTCGGTCTACGGTCATCGATTCTTTGATTTTGTTGATGTTTTCGTCGGTTTCCGATGTCGATGGCCTACCACTTCTCTCATGATCGTTCCCGGCCACTTCTGCAACGAGTGTTTTGATCAGAGTATCGTTGCCGAAACACTTTCTAACCTTTGCAATTTCGTAGCACCACTGAAACTGTTTTTAACTCAAATACTAACTCGTTTTTGAAAATTTAATTCCATTTTGAAAATTGTACAATCTCGAATACACACACAATCGCAGATGTACTCAATACAGCGTAACTATTACAAATGTCACGCTATCAAGCTAAAAATTTCATAGAATGTAAATGATAGATGTGGCAACTTTAAAAAGAAAACTCAAACCGGGAGACTGAGAGCGCCACGCGGTGGTGATTCCGGGAACTTTTTGATCTAGTTAGTATTAGGGAGAGAAAACGCCGCATGGAAGAAGCGGAGTGTGAGAAAATAGAGCAGTTGCACTGCACTCCAGAAACGGTGAAGTTCTATCAGAAGCTCAACACATTTCCTAAAGGCTTTGTACCACGAGCCGAAATGTGTAGAGATGAGGATGCTGGCCATCTTACGGATGGGAGTGAGGTGATAATGGGAACGAACCAGCTTTCACGATTGGAAGATGTTCAGGCTGCTTTCTAACAGTTCACGAATAACAAGGTGACTGGCAAGTATGCTGAACTCATCAAAATGGGCCCGGAGAAGCTGTCCATTTGTCTGCATCGGATGATAGTCCGAATCAGGAAAACCGAACAGCTACCGGAGCAGTGGAGGCAAGGGGTTATATGTCCCATCTACAGGAAAGGCGAGAAGTTTGAGTGTGAGAATTATCAAGCGATCACAATCCTAAATGCCGCCTACAAAGTACTATCCCACATCGTCTTCCGTCATCTATCATTTACAGTAAATGAGTTCGTGGGAAGTTATCAGGCCGGTTTCACCGATGGGGGCCCGACACCGACAAGATTGTACGGCAAATCCTCGAAAAATACTACCATCAGTACTGTCGTAACCTGGTCAAGGTTTACAGCTTCGATCCTTCGCAACTTGCGCCAACACAACTGTGCTCTAAAAATCGATCATGCACATGCACCTACTACGATTTTGTTGGTACACGCTTCTACGTGAATAGCCTTCTTTATAGTTATGACCACGTTCATGACTAATCACTCAATTAAAATAAAAACAATATTCATTTATTTTCGAACATTCAAATACTATTATTGTTATTAATATTTGCAATATCACCATTGAACTATTACATCTACCACAAGTACCAGGTCCCAATGCATCACCTGTTCATCGATTTTATAACGGCGTAGATGAAATAGATCGCACAGAGTTATGAAGAATTATGGATGAAAACGGTTTTCCCGGGAAGCTCACAAGAGTTAGAATAGCAAAGATGCAAAAAAAAATGTGAAGATTTCGGGAGAACATTCTAGCTCGCTTGAATCACGTTGGGGACTACGACACAATGATGGACTTTCATGCTTGTCATGCAAAGAGCAGGGTTCAACAGCCGAGGAACGATTTTCACACGCTCTAGCGGATGATATGAATGTTGTCGGCAGAAATTTTAGAACGGGGGCAAAACTGTACATCCGCCAGAAACGTGAAGCATCAACAGTCGGACTGGTGGTGAATTGATTCGAAAACAAAGTACATGGTAAGGCCTGTCCACATTGTACATAAAATTTTCTACAATATACCTTTTATTACCGAGAATACTAGACAAACTGATTCCTGATATTTACTGTAGGTAACACGACAAAATTTGCTGCTTTTACTTACAGTATATTATGAAAACCTAACCGGAAACAAAAATAATTAGTATTCATGTTAGTGTACAAGCGTATTTTGTTCAGGTAGAAACATAATGTATTTAATTAGTTAAACTGTTTATACCAGTAAGAATACAATTGTTACGCCCATTTATACCTATTCATGTATTCCCTTTGGTGTTGACAGAAAATATAATTTAATAATTTTGCATACCCCTGCACATACCAATATTTCAAAAACATACCTAAAGTGCGTACCTAGTACGTATAAAAAGGATTACATTACAAAGTCATGACATCAGTTTAACAGTGTCTTTCATAAGTAGCGTAAAGTGTAAAACGATTTGAAATGGAACTCGAAACAAAGCATTGTTGTAAACCTTTTCGTGAAATCTGGAGACGGTGTTCGCCTAAACTTAGAAATTTAACTGACAAGTTAATTGAAAAACTTTTATCCATGCAGTGTACGGTCCATTTGGACACGTCATTAAGAATTTGTGATTCATGTCGGTTATATTCGTATCGTCGTAATCCTGTCGAAAGAGTGGAGCAACCAGAAAACGGTGGACATGACGAAGCACCAACCACATCACGGAACGATTTGGAGGAAATACCATCGGCAGCTTCAATTAACTCGGCATCTTCTCAGGACAGTGACCTACCGGATTATTCCAGGATATACAACATTGAGTTATTCAATAATGGAATTGCACGTTTAGTTTTGGACACTTTTACTCTATTTCTGGTCTTCGAATTTAAATTATCGCACAGACAGTTCTTACTATGTACTTATTCTAATTTTGAAAATAGTCTTAGACACATTAAAATCGAATTGCACAGTCACTTCATTAAAACGACGGCAGCAAATTTCAAATGGGTTGTTTTGTCCGAAAACGGTGCGATGCAATGGAAGTCGAAGAAAATCTGCACGCCGAGTTGATCTAGGAGGAACGTTGATTTGAATTTTGCTCAGCAGCACAGGACAGTCTACATTTTTGTTCAAGACGTCAAACACGAAAAGACGTTGCAGTAACACTCTCCTGTTTGCCAAAGAAGGCAATCTTATTAGGGCGCATCGTTGTTCGTAATGTGGCAGACGGACAGAGTCGTTCCATGGTAGCATTCGCAAAGCGTATCGCAAAAAGTTCTTTTGGATTCGCTCGATCTGACTGCTCTGGACAGCATGGTAAGGTGCCCACACAAGCACACCATACTCAAGTACGCTGCGTACAAGCGAACAGTAGAGCGTTTTCAAACAATATACGTCCTCAAACTGCTGCGTGTTTCGCTTTATAAAACCAAGCATCGCATATGCTTTACCAGTAGTTGTAGCGACGTGTTGACTGAAATTCAACTTACTGTCTAGTAGAATGCCCAAATCTTTGACAGTATCAACCCTACGGATGCTGGCTGTAGTCATTTTGTAGTTAAACGCGGTAGTGTTTCTTGTACGACAGAATGAGATGACACTACATTTCCGTACATTCACATCCATTCCGTTGAGCAAGCACCAATTTAACAGTTGGTCGTTATCCGCTTGGATGGCACAGCAATCAACCAATTAGGTTATTACTCGAAAGAATTTCAGGTCGTCAGCAAACATAAACTTTTGGGACTTAACAGTACTGCATATATCGTTGGCGAATAGAACAAATAGTAACGGGCCCAAATGACTTCCTTGGGGTACGCCCGATGTGACTATGAAAGGGTCCGAAGTCACTCCATTAATGCGTACGAATGCACTACGCTCAGTGAGATAGGAAAGTATCCACCGTGTCAACCACTCCGGGAATCCCATTTTTTCTAATTTTGCAACTGCCAGAAAATGCGGCACCCTGTCGAAAGCATTGGCAAAATCAACGTAAATGGCATCAACCTGCTGACGCTTCTCGAGAGCGGTGTTAAGCAAGCAAACGTAAGCCATCAGGTTAGTTGTTGTCGAACCTTTCCTTACAAATCCATGCTGGTGTTCGGAGATGACGTGTTGCACTTTTGGATAGAGAGAATCGTGAATGAGACTCTCAAAAACCTTTGGTACACAATTTAGAATTGCGATAGCACGATAGTTCTCTACGTCATGAATACTCCCGGCTTTGTGAATAGGAGTAATTGCAGCTTTCTTCCATAAACTTGGGAAAGTTCCTTTCACCATGGATCGATTAAAAATGATACTTGCAGGTACTGCAAGCGACTCGGCGCATTTCTTGACAAAGAGTGGTGGAAGGCGATCTGGTCCGGCACCTTTTGAAGCGTCTATCGATTGGAACTTTTCGAAAACATCCCTCGGAAAAAAATTGAAAGGTGCAAGGTTCAGGTCGTACCGCGGCAGACTGTTCAGGTACATTTCAGACGAAGGTGGTTGGTTTTCACTTAACACACTTCGAAAGAAAGACGAAAACAAGTGTGCCGCATCAAGTGGGGCTTCATCTGTAGACTCCTTGTAATATACACGTCGAGGAATTCCATTCATCTGTTTTCGATTTTTTACGTACGCCCAAAACGATTTAGGATCCTGTTTAATACTTTCCTCCGTTCGATGAATATAGCAGCGAAAGCATTGCGCGTGCAAGGCGTTGTATTTGCTCTCTATGTCATGCAGCTCAGCTTTCTTTCAGTGTAGATTTTGAATTATTTCACGGATCGCTGAAACGTTTCACTTATATGACAGCTGAAACTCTCTACTTTATTTATTATTTATTACATTTGACCAGCGCTTGACTGTGGATCGAAAGGTTGGAAGTGGAACAAATCGAAAAGTATGCTTCCGACAAATGGACAAGAAGGTGGTAGTCATTACTGAGAAAAATCCCAATCTTTCTGTGCGAAATGTGGCTCGCAAAGCTGGGAAGTCAAAATCATACGTACCAAAAGTGAAGCAAAGGCAAGGACTGAAGGCGTACAAAGTGGAAAAGGTACTCAACCGTGATGACAAACAAAATTTCACTGCAAAAAGTTGTGCTAAGGAGCTTTACACCAATTGTTTACAAACATTTTCTTGTACCATAATGGACGATAAAACATACGCACTTAAAGACTTTAAACAGCTTCCGGGTCTGGCATTTTATACCGCAATGCACAGGATCGCCGTTGCCAAACATTTCCGGACAAAGAAGGTGTCAAAATTCCCAAAGAAGTATTTGATTTGGCAGGCCATATGTAGTTGTGGTCGAAAATCTAAAAGTTTCGTCTCTACCGGCACTATCAATAGGGATGTGTACGAGAAAGAATGTCTGCAAAAGCGGTTGCTACCGTTTATCAGAAACCACGACTCTTCAGCTCTGTTTTGGCCTGATTTGGCCTCTTGTGACTATGCGAAATCCGTCCTGGAATGGTATAAGGTACAAGAGGTAAAATACGTGCCAAAAACAGCCAATCCACCAAACTGTCCGAAACTTCGCCCAATAGAGAAGTACTGGGCTCTAGTTAAGCGGAAACTCTTCGAAACTAAGAAGTACGCAAACGGTACCGATTATTCCAAGAGAAGATGGAGAATCGTTACGGCGGTCGTATCTGAGTATACCACAGAAAGTTCGAGAATTTTACAGAAAGAAGGACTAACATCTTAATCAACTGTTTCTAATGTAAGGCCTGTACTCGAAAAAAATGCACTGTTTTTATCCATGTGTAACTTTTTTGTCCGTGGGTAAAAATTGATGAAAATCTTGGTATAACTAGTTTGGAGTGAATTGTTCACATGTACAAAATTTCGGTTCAGTGGTTATTGAGGTGTCATCGAAACAAGTAGACAATCGCCGGAGAATTTTGCGCGCCTTCATGGATAATCCAACTGCGACCATGAGATGGATCAGAAGACAACTGAGAATCACCCATACAACTGTGTCTCGGGTGGTAAAATCGTTTAAGGAGTCCCAGACGACCGAGCGGTGGGCTGGAAGTGGAAGAAAATCGAAAACAGCTGACCCTGTGAAGGCTCGGAAGGTGTTGGATTATTTCAAGTGTAATCCGAACCTTTCGATTCGCGACGCGGCTCTGAAGGCAAGGTGTTCCGCCTGGTTCGTTCAGCAAACCATGAAACGGGCTGAGCTTTGTGTATTCAAGGTCCGCAAGGCACTGAACCGGCGTGATCAACAAAACTCGGCGGCCAAATCCCGCGCAAGGAAGCTGTATCGAGAGTGGTTAACGAAACCGATGTGTGTGGTTATGGATGACGAAACCTACATCAAGGCAGACGCAAATCAGATACCGGGGCTGGAGTTCTGCGTTGCCAAATCAGGGTTTGATGTTCCGGAAGACATAAGGAAGAAGAAAGTGGACAAATTTGTCAAAAAACACTTGTTCTGGCAGGCCATATGCCAATGCGGTAAACTGAGTAAACCGTACATCACAAGGGGCACCATCAACAGCGAAATTTACCGCACCGAGTGCCTCCAGAAGCGTCTGTTGCCCTTCCTGCGGTCCCACGGAGGCGAGACATTATTTTGGCTGGATCTGGCATCATGCCATTACGTGCGATCGACGTTGGATTGGTACAGAGACAATAACGTTGTTTTTGTACCAAAAACCGCCAATCTCCCAAATTCACCAGAGATTCCGGTGGAAAGATTTTGGGCCATAATGAAGGCCAAAGTTCGAAAATCGTCCAAGGTGTTTAAGAACGAGCTGGAGTTGAAGAAAGAATGGATGAAAATGACCAAAAAGGTCGGCTCCACCAATGCACAAAATGTAATGAGGGGTCTTAAGGGAAACGTGCGGGCTTTCAGCGATGGAAAGAAAATTTAATAAAATAATTATGCCGAAACATAATCTATATGTATTTGTTCATTCCCTGAAAGTTTCAAGAAAATCCGACTTAAATAAAATTTTTGGCGAACACTTTTGTCTGGTGCATTTTTTTCGAGTACAGGCCTTAGATATAAGATATATAGTTATTGTGAAATAAACAATTGGTTTTGTTGAATTATGCGTTAATTTTTTTTGCTGTTATTATTTTGGCGTCCGAAATTCAACGTGGACAGGCTTTAGTAGGAGGGACAGAGCGCGACAGGATCCAACTGGGAAGGAGTGTTACAATACACCGGGATACCTTCGAGGTGGTGGAGGAATACGTCTACCTCGGATCCTTGCTTACGCCAGAAATCTTAAGACGCATAATCAGTGGAAGTCGTGCCTACTATGGGCTCCAGAAGAACATTCAGTCAAAAAAGATTCACCAGCGCACTTAATTGGCCATGTACAAAGACCGATGGTTCTCTACGGTCATGAGGCATAGACAATGCTTGAGGAGGACCTGCACGCAATTGGTGCTTTTGAACATCACGTGCTTAGGCGGTGTGCAGAAGAACGGTGTGTAGCGGCGAAGGATAAACTCAAATCTACGGCGAACCCAGTATCCAAAATGGCGAAAGCTGGAAAGATTCGTTGGGCAGGGCATGTTGCAAGAATGCCGGACAACAAACCTGCAAAGCTGGTGTTCAATTTGGCCGGTAGAAGAAGACGTGGAGCGCAGCGATCAAGGTTAGTGAATCATGTGGGTGTGGGTAGCCATGACTCGTGTACATTGGCGAAATGTTGCAGACGTGGTTTTTACTTTGCAATGTTTTTACACCAATAAATTGAAAATCAGGGAGAAAAAATGAGTTTCACAAGGCTCCATCTTTTGCTCAACTCTGGAACGCGATGTAAACTGTGATTGGAGAAGCCTTTTTGCATGGCGGAATTAACAAAACTTGGGGATTGTCTTTTGGTTGCATGATGTCTTGTACACAGTTTGGCCTTCTTTTTGCTTACAGCTTTGAAGTTCAAAATTTCATTGGTTGGGCGGCTCTGTTGTTATATTTTTGAGGGAATAGAGATAGAAGAGGAGAGTCAAAGGGTAATTTGTAGAGAATGCCAATTTGATGTTGCCACTATTCCTCTTGATTTAACCTTGCAAAGTCGCTTAAAATTTAGGTTTCTTTGACGAAGTTTCTCTGCTTTAAATTGAGGCGTTTTTGTTGAAAGCACCATGTCACGAAAAAGCAACCTCCATATGTCGTTATTCGATCACTGAGCTGCGTTACTAGTGAGTTGTTAACCGGACATACGATTGAGCACTGAAGTTGCTGATAGACCACTTCTAAACAGAGCTGTTATTGGTTAGTAAGCGCAGAGCGATGCAGTGAGTGGAAATCATCGGCGGACGACATGCCATCGTCTCAAAATACGTGCTGAAGTATCTGGGAGTGATGATCGCCGCCTGTTAAGCTTTAACAGCCAAGTCAACTATCTATGTGAAGAGGCAGCGAAGGCAATCAACGCTATAGCGAGAACCGTGTCGAACCAACTTTGGTTCTATCTGTATCAAGAGGCGACATCTGGCTTGTAGATTCTCGTTAATACTGAAGTACGACATGTATAGCAAGACTATGGCTTATACGTGCAAAAGTGGATGCCATTCAAATTTAATCTAAGCGAGTTGATTTGGCATCGTAAATGAATGAATCTGTTATAACAAATGCAAATTGAAAAGTCTTTGAACGTAATGCGATTATAGGGTGGGACCATTAGGGCACCCCATTCAGGCAAATTGTATGGGAAGAGTGGGAATGCCAACTTCCAGCAGCCAACAGTTTGTGGATACCGAGCAGGCTCTTCTCCTCACTCATTGAGCATTCTCTTGTTCGATAGATCTTCGACAAAACCTTTTCGTCGCAGGTGGTTCGTATCATTGCGGGATGATTCCGATTGGGCACACCCTGGTTGAGGACAGTGAGTGCTTCAACCCAGAAGGGAATCAGAGAAATATGCAGTTAATGGTAAAGTGACAGCAGGAGTGGGATTTGAGTGGGATAAATGAGCTGCGGACACAAGCTTATCCTCTCGACCAGGATCAAGATCTTTCTACAAAACCTGAACGGAATGAGGTTAGTGTTCAACTTCCAGGGGAACCGAATAATGATAGTTTGACTTAAAAGTTTCCAAATGCAACAGGGATGCAGATTTTTAGGATCGCAAAATCCCAAAATCTGGAAACCACCTA
Source organism: Aedes koreicus (assembly GCA_024533555.2). Taxonomy (NCBI): domain Eukaryota; kingdom Metazoa; phylum Arthropoda; class Insecta; order Diptera; family Culicidae; genus Aedes; species Aedes koreicus. The sequence goes on along the minus strand of JAHHFK020002078.1, from coordinate 105,604 downwards.
ACCCCACCAACATACTTACTTGAGGAAATGATGGAAACTTTGAACGCTGCAGGGCGACCACCGGAAGCCCCGTTCGGTGTGCCGCAGATCGGACATGATGTAGCCGTCCTCCCAGCGGCACTTTTCCGCGCCCGGTCCTCCGAGGTAGCTTGGCGGGGGAGATCCATCGTGGACGGCTCCGAGTCTAAAAAGTGAAGAACAAAACCAATTAATCCGTTTCCGGCGCATTCAAATCGGTATGCAAAAGTTAGAAAATGGAACCAATCTTACAGATGACCAACTTCATGGGCCGCCACAATGATACCGCTGAAGCCGCCGGTGTCCTCGATGATGGCCACGCTGTTGACCTTCTCCAGTCGCTTGTTCACGACGCAGGCGCCTCCGACGTATGCGAAGCCTTTAGTTTCCAGGGGATTTGGTTTTTCGGTTTGGCAGAAAACGGAGACAGAGCAGGAGCAAATTGAACTTGATGTTAGTGATTCGGTTGCGAGAGTATGTACAACGAGGGGGGGTTGTTTGGGGAACGGGATTCCGGGATTAATAGTTTAGGGGGGAGGAAAACAACAAATAAATAAACAATAACCAACAACTAATTTGCTATGGGTGGGAAAATGCATGCGAAAAAAAAGCGAGTAAACGGATTACGAATGGTTTGTAGAATTTCTCGGGTGGTGGTAATAGAATCAATACACTGAAGTTAATTGATGAAGTATGTGGGTAGTTAATGGACTAACAACGCAATTCAAGTAACGCAGCGTTACTTACCAGCGCTTTTTGAGGACATGAACAGTTCTAAGCTAGTGATGGGAAAATTCTATGTAAGTTTCGGCGAGTGAATACATTGATTTCTACTCAACTTAGTTGGATTAGTATACAAACAACGTGCAGTTAGGTGGGTGTAAGTTTGTGGTTGAAAAAATTCTGAAACGTTAAAATTCTATTTCGCAGTGTAGAACTTGTCAGCGAGAGTGGTCAGTGTTGGAAGAAAGTCAGAAGTGTTTGGTTGAAAGGGAAATTTTAGTGGAAGTTCTAATAGAAGACGGAAGCTGGAAAATTATCTCTCAAGCGAACGATGTTCAGCTGAGGTGTACAGAAGTCGATTGTAGAACGTTGAAGCAGTTTTCAGTTAGTCGTAAAAGTTGGTGAGGAAAAGTCAATCATTTGAGATGGTAAATCGAAAGAATGCAAGAATACTGGTTTTTAATAAGATTGGCAGTGTATGTATAAATGTTTGAAATTTGTCTTGATGAATCATTGCATATTTGCATATTTCTGTTGCAGTGAATTTTTTGAAGGAATTTGCTCTCATTACATTTTGTGGCTAAAATAAAGTATATCAAAGATTTCTGAATTAATCAATTATTGGAGAACACACGGGATTCCATTTTTGTTAATCGTGTGTATTTTTGGAAGAGTATATGTAGAAAGAGGACCCTTCCACTCTTCCAAACCCTTCCAGGTTCACAATATTATGTTACCGTTCTAGGGGAGGATGTAAAGAATGCGGAAGGGTCGATTCAAGTGTCGAAAAGTCTTGGTATGGCATGCAATATGTTCGTGCTGTTTGAAGTCCACCTTTTCTGATGTTGGATAACATTCTTTGGCTTTTGAACGTTAATAATTCATACATTTCTCGTTTAAATTTCATAGCTTTTGCATCAATCGATCGTATTTTTTTAAATATACATCTAATAAATTAGAGGTCATGTCTTATAATTACGTTTTCCATACTTCATTCACCCAATGCATAGTTTTTTCTTATCACAGATTACAAATTCGAGCAATCGAGGTTTCATGTGGTGCTGCTACGTTGCGTTGTATAGATGTCAGAAACGGGACAAGTTTTCAAAAATCCATGTGCATAAATACCCTTGGAAAATATGGTACTAAGAACAGGATTAAAGCCCGTGGATTGTGATATTTGACGCGTGGCACTGTAAACACTACAAAACCGTGCCACTAATATCTTAAAGGCAAAAAAAGTATCCAGCTTCATCGGAGATTGCAAGGTTTGTTTGACCCAAGTACGACCAAGAAAGGGCATGGGTGCAACAAATATACGAGACTTTGAAAACTTTCGAAATTGGTCGTCGAAAGCATGACTAGCATATCAAACTAAAGAAGGAAACCTATTCGGTAGTAAATGCAACTTGGTAATACTTTTGTTAATCTATAAATGCGAACTGAAACCATTGATTTGTAGAATATGAAGTTCAAAAATTACATTGGTCTCAAGAACTGTTAGGCAATTCAACCTGGATTTAAATCTGCACTTTAGAATCGTATCCTTGAGCTGAAAAACTACTTTAGTGCAACCATCATAGATGTGTTTTGTTAAATAAAAATCTTGCCTTATAGAGCAACGCCCGATTGTAACGTGTGATTAGCGTTTAAGGCCTTATTGATTATATTAATGCGTGGAGAAATGTAGGTGATACTTTGCTAAGGATCCAAATCTATAGTGCACAAAGCTCAATGAAAACTGTAATGACTATTGAAGAAACGCAGAGGCAAAACAGCAGTCAAGGATTCAAGGATTCGCCGAGCTCTCATTCTTACCCTAGCTCTTGGCATATAGGAGATTTATAAAAACATTTCTAAGTTTTGGTAACATCTGAATTTGACCTCGGCACTAATTCAGGTGAGTCGCTCGGTTTCATGAAGCAGATTTACAAACGTTGGCAGCTTCTGGTGAAGACGAAAGGAAAGCTAAAGATTTCTTCAACTGTGTGAATAAAGCGCCATTTTTCGGTGATAGATGCACGAAAGTTTTGAATGTCCGGCCACTGCTATCATTACACTTGTTTTTAAGACTAACGAACAACGCCTAGGATAACAAAGCTAAAATCTATCCTAGCGTCACAGAATCAAAGGCTGCGAATGCCTAGGCATGCGCAATTTGGTTTAGTCGGTATACATTGCCGTGCACGTGGCTATCCAAACAAAAAGTATAACTCGATGCTGGTCTAAACGAGTATGCCATTATAATGCAAAATATCGACTCTGTCAGTTGCTTTGGGATAGAGCTTAAAGATCGCCAATCCATTGAAGACTTCTATTATGATTATCCAGCTGCACATTTTCCAATGGCTCCTAAGTTTCACATCATGAAGTTCCACGGTGCTAAATTCTGCTGAAACGTTAACAAAGAACTGGCACGATATTCAGAGCAAACTTTTGAAGTAATGCACCACGATATTGCCGAGGCATGGATGAATTATAAAGTTCCAGAGAGCCATAACAACTAACTCGGAAAAAAAACTTAAGGTAGAAATCGCATACAACAGCAGTCACATCTAGAACAAATTAGGAGTGGACACTCGAATGGAACATTCTTATCATTTTGGAGTTTAATCAGTCTTTCTTTACCACATTTAATATAATAGTATGAACATATTCCATCGTTGAAATTAAACTATTTCTCAAACGAAAATATTATGTTTTATTTTGTCTAGAATTAAGGTGAAGCATTTTAGAATCCAAAAATTGAATTTCGCTCACGTTTTCAAAAGAATAAATCACAAACAGTTTTGGACCTATGCACTGGTGTTTTTTTTATGCGTGCGTAGCAAAGCTAAAATTAAAAGTTGGCTGTTCTCTTTTGCTTTATTGTTGATATTTGTGCAATTGAAACTGCAACGGTATTTTATGACACATGGATTCTGTATCGTTTCACCTTGAATGCATGCCATAATGCCATGAGTTACGAAGATAACACTTGTGGATAAATTAATCACGAATGTTTTTCATTATTTCTAGACAAATGTGAAAATCGAATGGAGAGGGCTCCATACGCCGCAAAATTCAGCTGACGGAGATATTGGACTTAAAGGGTGATACGGTCAAAATTTGGTCAAGGGAAAACGCGTGTAAATCGGTGAAATCGTTTATTTAAAAAATCAAATTAAATTTCTTTTTCAAGTTCAATTAGTATAAAATTCAGGAAAAATATTCAGTTAGGCTTCCGCTTTTCCAAATCCGAATTGCCGGGCCTTACGCTTGACCCCTGCCATCAGATTTTGTACAGCCACCTTGTCCACCTTCTTCGCCGCAGAAAGCCAGTTTGCCTTGAACTGCTGCTCGTCCTTAGCAGTTTTTTTGGTCTTCTTTAGGTTCCGCTTGACAATAGCCCAGTATTTCTCAATTGGGCGGAGCTCTGGCGTGTTGGGAGGGTTCTTGTCCTTGGGAACCACCTGCACGTTGTTGGCGGCGTACCACTCCATGGCCTTTTTACCGTAATGGCAAGATGCCAAATCCGGCCAAAACAGTACGGAACAACCGTGTTTCTTCAGGAAAGGCAGCAGACGTTTATTCAAACACTCTTTCACGTAAATTTCTTGGTTGACAGTCCCGGAAGCTATGAAAATGCTGCTTTTCAAGCCACAGGTACAGATGGCTTGCCAAACCAGATATTTCTTTGCGAACTTTGACAGTTTCGTGTGCTTGAAAATATCTGCTACCTTTCCGCTTCCTTTTGCCGTATAAAACTCCTGTCCCGGAAGCTGCTTGTAGTCGGCTTTGACGTAGGTTTCGTCGTCCATTACCACGCAGTCAAACTTCGTCAGCATCGTCGTGTACAGCCTCCGGGATCGCGCTTTGGCCGTCGTATTTTGTTTATCATCGCGATTTGGAGTCACTACCTTCTTGTAAGTCGATAGTCCGGCTCGTTTTTTGGCTCGATGCACGGTTGTAGACGATACACCCAGCTTATTTGCGGCATCTCGGAGAGATAGGTTAGGGTTTCGCTTGAAACTACCGGCAACTCTCTTTGTCGTCTCAGCGGCTTCCGGTTTTCGATTTCCCCCCGATCCAGACTTCCTGGCTGTCGACAAACGTTCCCCAAACACTTTAATTACATTTGTAACGGTTGATTTGGCAACTTTTAGCGATTTTGCCAACTTTGCGTGCGAGTAGCTCGGATTTTCGCGATGCGCGAGCAAAATGTTGATACGCTGCTCTTCTTGCTTGGACGGCATTTTGACAACTGAAGAGTGAATTCCAAAATCGAAATAGGAGCAACATTCTACACACACACACCTTCAAAATGAGGGGTGTTCAGGTTTTTTAAATGCAAAATTGAAAGAAATACGTCAAGTTGATATTGACCAAATTTTGACCGTATCGCCCTTTATTTAACCCAATTCCTCCGATTTTCTTTTATAAATAATGTCTAAAAAGTACTGGACAAAATAAAGTACGCAACTGATGTAATTAAATTCAAATCGCTATAAATTTACACCACATCATTACATCTTTATATTGCACAAATTTTTAATAGTTTTATAAAATGCCAGCAGGAGTTGCTTTTCAGCTGGACAAAATAAAGTACGCACTACTACAACCACAACTGTGCATCTTGGCGTCCCGAGTAACACATCTTCATGCTTTTATGTTGAGAAAGCTTCTTATAACCAAATCTAGTCATATAAAAGTATTTTTAACCGTTATGGGGTAAAGCGTGCGAATGCTTTCCTACTCCTCGAACCGCATAGAAACGTCGAAAAAAAAATTTGTTTGTTGTTAATGTATCATATGAAGTGCGTTTCAATCCAATAAGATGGGAAAAAAAACAATTTCTCTAGATATCCGCAAACTCATCGTTAAAAATCGTCAAGAGGACCTTTCAAACAGAGAAATCGCTCAGAAATATGAATTAAGTGAGGCAAGATTGCGCAAAATATGCTAGAAGCACGAGGATCTCGGAAGTATGGCAAACAGTAGAGGAAGGAAACGGAAGACAACAATCAATGATGATCGCCGAATTGACCACGAAGTGACTAAAAACCCGTCGATCACCAGCCGTGTAATCAAGGAAAACGTTAACTTGAACATGTCCGATCGAACTGTGCGCAGAAGACTACATGAAACAGGTTTTAAGAACTGCCCATCGCCGACCTTTGATTCACAAAGTTAACAGGTTTGTTTGTTTTGCTGTCAACATTTATTTAAGACTAATTAGGATTCCTGTAGGATCAAACGTCTCAACTTTGCCCAAACGTACATCGACAAGCCATTAAATTTCTGGAAACAGTTTCTCTGAAGTGATGAGAGCAACTCTTTGGTCGTAAACAGAGGGCACGAGTCTGGACAAAACCTTGAAAAAACTTGCAGATAAAAATGTTCAAAAAACAGTGAAGCACGGAGGTGGAAATATCATGGTGTGGGAGTGCTTTGCGTGGTCTTGGGTTGGAAATCTTGTCAAAATAGATGGAATAATGACTGCCGACTCTTACATCAGCATTTTCAAAAGAAATCTGAAGGAGTCCACGTAAAGCTGGTTTGCAAAATAAGTTTACTTTTCAACAAGATAACGACCCCAAGCACGTGCTTCACGTATCAAACTATTGGAATGGCCAGCTCAAAGCCCGGACTTGAATCTTATCGAAAATTTGTGGTCCAGTCTGGATCAAAACGTTGACAAAGGAGACGTGATCAACTGTGACAAACTATTCGAAGCTCTGGAGAAGGCCTGGATGAATTTAAACCCTCAACACATCCGAAATCTCGTTGCAAGCTGTCATTGAGGCGCGAACTGGTCCTACCAAGCATAGATTTTAGCCATAAGCAAAAAAAAAGTCATGAATTTTTTAAGTGCGTACTTTATTCTGTCCATAAAAAAAAAATAAACCCTTTTTTTTGTTGAAAATATCAATCCATTTTCCGAAAATACATATGTAAATGTAATTTTCGTCCAAAGATATCGAAATGTTATATTTCATAGTTGCTGGATAATATGACAAATTTTGGAAAAATGGAAGATGCGTACTTTATTTTGTTCAGTACTGTATATCTATGCTCGGAGGAGTCTATGGTAGTCTAACAGGCTTAATCTTATGTAAAATTTATCTAGAAATTGAGTGGTGGTGGTTGCATCCACCGCACGGGTTGGTGGACGAAGATATTGCGGATTTCCCCATATTTTCGAGTTATGTCCGTTTAGCTACGCTCGGAGGGGACTGCGGTTGTCAAAATTCGCTTAATATTACGTAAAATTTTGTAAGAAATCGAATGAAGGGGGTTTCATCTACCGCATAGATCGGTGAACGAATATATTGTTAATTTTAATCTACGTCCCCGTATTTTCAAATTAGGCCCGTTTATCTACACTTGGGCCTTGAATTATCTAAGATTGGTCGTTGAATCTCCAAAGTAAGATTTTTTGTTTAATTATTTCGATTCAATGTAAAGCTAAATCGGATGGCACTGAACTTTGATTTTGTGTTTTTAAGAAAAATTCTATGGAAGCTAAATGGGCATAACTCGAATATTTGGGGAAATGAGATAAAATCAGCAATATCTTCGTTCACCAACCCGTGCGTTGAATGCAAACACCTTTATCGATGCCTAGGAAAATTTTACATGAGACCTATTTGGAATACCGTTGCCGCACCGAACAGAGATAAACGAGCATAGGTTAAAAATTCAGGGAAAGTGGGGGTAAAATCAGCAATACCTTTGTTCACCGACCCTTGCGGTTGATACAACCGCCTCCATTCGATTCCTAGAAAAAAAATACCTAAGATTAGGCATTGTTTGACTACCAAAGTCGCCTCCGAGCGTAGAAAAATAAGCATATTTCTGAAACACGGGGCATGCGGGGTAAAATCAGCAATATATTCGTTCACCAACCCGTGTAGTGGATGCAACCACCTTCACTCAATTTCTAGAAAATTTTTACACAAGATTAGGCCAATTTAGACTACCGCAGACCCCTCCGAGCATAGATACATACACACTACCAAAATGTCATGTAAATTTCTGTCCCCTGAGACCGACACATGCAAGCGTCCTTTAGCACATAAGAATGAGTTGAAAGAGATGAGAAATTAAATTCAATCAAATACATCTTTCGTCGAATTGCGTATGTGTCAGTTTCAGGAGACATAATTTTACACGAAATCTTTCTTAACGTTCCCCGAATTTTTACAAACATGAATTACGTCTCGTGTAAAATTCATAATTTTTAAGTGTGTAGATATTATTTAAAAAATTCGGTGGAATTGTGGCAAAATATGTCCAATATCTCCGTCAGTTGAATTTTGCTGCTTGTGGAGCCCTCTCTATTCGATTTCCCAAAAATTTTCACGTAAGAAATGCTAGTTTTCACTAATTTCGTGTTACTCGCAGCTGAAATATTGAATTTTTTCGCGATTCATGTACTTTTTCCCACTGTGCATTAAATGATCTTGAATGCTGAATGTTTATGCCCTGAGCTGTTATTGTCATTGATTTTTTTCATTAATCAGGATATTGATGTGAAGAACAATGACAACAATATTGCAAACAAGTTTCGCAATATTGTTGTCATTCTATACAGGGTGTCTCACAATAGGTGTCACTAAAACAAAATTATTACAGAAAACAAATAAACCGAATCATAGCATTTATTTTTTTCATTTGAAAGATAAATGTTATAGAAAAAAAACATATTAATTCAATTCGAATCTCTCGCCTTTTTCCTTGATAACTTTGCGCAAACGCTTTGGAAACCCATCGCAGCTGGCACGCACGATTTCCTGAGGAATTTGATCCCAAATATCAACCAAATGTATCTTGAATCGATCTAAAGTAAGCCCTTTCGTAGGGCATATATGTTGAAGCATATAACCCCAAACAAAGTATTCAAGTGGGTTGAGATCCGGTGAAGATGCAGGCCATTCTTCGCTTGTGATGAAATCGGTGATGAAATTTTCCGCGCACCACGTTTGTGTCTTCTTTGCCTTGTGAGGTGGAACTGAGTCCTGTTGGAAACAATATGGTGTTTTCCATACAGCGTTGAAGCATGAGGAAGCGGATGGTTCTTCAAAACCTGCTGGCTGTAATATTCAGTATTGATTTTTAGGTTAGGTTCTATGAAAAGAAGAGGAAGTTTTCCTTTTGGTAAAATGGTTCCCTATACCATAATTTTCGATACATTCGGAGCGTCCTACAGCTAGTTTATCTCTTGGAATATTGGGAAGACTTTTTCCATACACACGATCATTTTGTTGATTATGACTGTCCTGAAAGAAGAAGAGCTTTTCATCTGAAAATAAAATGTCGCAGTCACCGTGCCGAACCAAAAGATTTCTGCTTCTTTGGACCCTGGCTTGCGTGAACCCGTTGTTTCTTGTACGGCTTGCATTCCAGATCATGTCTGAGGAGCCTGTTCATTGAAGCAGGGGACATTTGAAATTGTTTGCTAAATTGACGCCCAGATACGGCCGGATTACGTCTTATTCGCTCCCTCACACATTTGATCTTTTTCTTCGTTCTGGCAGTTCGTCTGGCATCTCCTTTGTGTTGAATATGGACATTTCTAGTTTCTTTGAACCGTTACAAGGTACGAAACACAAAACGCTTACTCACTGCAAAGTGCTTAAGGCTTTTGAATATCTGACACGGTCTCAGCTTTTGCAAATGTAATTTTAAAACTTGCTTCCGTATGACTTCCATTGTAGCTGATAAATATAAACAAACGGAATCGCTTATTTATCTTCAGCGATAAGCTGTCAGAAGAATACACTCAAAACGGGTATAATCAATTCCGCTGTTAAAATTACCCAGCTGAAATAAAACAAGACTGAAAAAAGGTGACACCTATTGTGAGACACACTGTAACAAAAAATGAATTTCTGTGTGTCTGTCTGAACCTTATAGACACGAAACTACTGAACCGATCAGCGTAAATTTTGTATGGAGGGTTTTTTGGTGCCGGGAAAGGTTCTTATGATAGTTAGAGAACCTTCCTCTCTCTGAAGGGGGGGCTTCCTTACAAATGAAACACAAATTTATGCATACCTCGAGAACTAATCAAGCAAAGGAAACCAAATTTAGCATGTGAGTGTTTTTAGAGGCAAGTTATGTTTCTATGGTGGTTTGAGGGCCCTCCCCCCTCACAAAGGGGAGGCTCTCATACAAATGAAACAGAAGTTTCTGCATAACTCAAGAACTAATCTAGCAAATGGATCCAAATTTGGCATGTGGGGTATTCTGGAGGCAAAAAATGTTTCTACGGTCTCTAGAAAGAGAGGGGGGGGGGGGCTCCCATACAAATGAAACTGAAATTTCAGCATAATTCGAGAACTAATCAAGCAAATGAAACCAAATTTGCCATGTGGGGATTTTGAAGGCAAGAAATGTTTCTATGGTGGTTCGAGACCCCTCCTCTCTCTGGTAGGAGGGAGGGGGTCTCATTCAAATTAAACACAAACACAAACCAAAACTGACAATTAACCGGCCAACTAAAACACAAAATGTGTATTTTTCGGGTAAGCAGCATTTTCTGATTGAAGTTTGACCCCCTTTTGAGGCAAAAATGGGTGATGCTTGAGTTACTCTCAGTGCTACATTTTCCACAAGAAGTTGATCTAAGGTTATGCAAGACAAAATCACGTTCAAACTGACAAAATACAGCTTAGTTTGAAGATAAATGTTCTGTTTATGAAATGCTTCTACACAGAAAGGAAAACCATGGCAGAAACTAACGATCCGAGGGTTAAATTAAAAACACACACCTTCGTTTTATTTTGTAGAACTTACACACATTAGCAAACGAAAATATTAGAAAAAAGCTCGTTCCTAAAAAAAAACTATAAAAGCGCCAGTTCTATTAAATTTTCATTCATTTAGTTGCAAGCGTCGCAAGGCTCGCACCTGGTTCAGCTGTATGTAACTAATACAGTATGAAGCTCATTGCTTCTCCATGAAATAAAACAGAAACGTTATAAGAAACGTTATTTGATAATTTTACTCCGATCGTTTATTCTGATACCAACTGATTTTCAAATGTTAGCACCCAAATTAACTTTCTGTAATTTTTTTTTTATTTACACGAATGTTTATTAATCCGCTATTTCGGACGTGCCATGTTAAATTCAAATGGCTTGTGCAATACCAACTGTTAATCAAATTAATCTTCATTTGATCAGGGTGATCAGGATGGGATTTGCGGTCGTTCAAGTATTTCGGAGTGAACATTTTTAGATTTGCATCGGTCTAGTACACATATATTCACCAGAACCATAACATTTTTTTTCGGAAATAGTCGGAAGCATTTTTAAAAACTCCGAAGGAAAATAAAAATGTTTAGTATATGTGAGTGTTTTCAACAACGTCTACTAATGCATCAATATGATGCATTGCGTTGATCAATGTAAATATTTTTTTTTTTTTCTGTGTAGATATTGTCGTTATTATCAAGATTTTTTTATTGGTGTAGGCTAAAATTGTATCACTTAGCGTTCGTCGATTTTATTCGCAATTTGCGATCATTGCAGTTCAATATTACCCGAAACTAGATGATTGGTCCATTTTTCGTCGTAAAACGGGTCCCAATTGACGGTCAGTGTTATTTGTGTGTGCATGAATCGTCAAGTAGGTACTCACTTTACCCGTGGTCGTTCCCGTTGCTGTGCAGACGAAATGTTTATTCACACGATATCACACCGTAGCAGATTTACACATTGAATAAATACGTTTGATGATGAATTTAAAATTTTGTACAGATATAGGTCGCCAATTTTGAATGGATAAATACACATGAAAACAAACACACACGAGAGTAAAAAAATAAAGTGCAGATTGATTTGGGTTGCTAGGATTTGAAAATTTTTAGTTGAGAAATCAAGTAGAAAGTCGATTTCAACTTGGTAGTATCTAGTGAGAAAGAGACGAATTAGAAAGGAGCAAGTGTAATGTAAAGCAGCTCGATGATTTACTGCAGTAGATACTGTTTTCAAAAAGAGATTATTTTTTTTACAGAAGGAAAACGAAGGCTGATAATAGAAGCTTTGTATTTTTGTACAGGAAAGTTTGCATAATAGAGCTACATGAAATTTTCTGACGCATGACGCATTCAGCAGTGTTGGGCAGCTGATGAGAGGAATAGAATTCAGAAAATGGCAAAAACAGAGCGAGAGAGGCTGCATTAGAACAGGTTTTTGGCATTTTTAGAGCTGCGGAGTTTTGACAGAAGAGTCGAAGAAGTTGAGTTGCAAAAGTTGTTGTTGGTGCTAATACTAATGTAGAATAAGGTGTTTGTGGTGTGGTTGAACAAACCGGAAAATAAGAGAACAAGAGAAACAGAGAAGGAGGAAATTGTTGCCGACTTGATGGCCGATAATTACCTGCGGTACCGCGATTACACGCGTCATTTGCATACTGTCTTCTACACATATCTAGTCTGTAAAATATAGGTAATAATTTCCAGCTTTTAATACAAACAAAACTCGGGTGTAGGGCTGTGGGGGGTTGTGATATAATTCAAGGGGTGTTTTTTTTTGTGTGGGTGTGGGGTAGGGTGTCTTGTTGAAGTTCGGTAGTAGTTTTTGAGAGCTGTGTCCTAATCATTCTTTCGTATGTGGTTTTTTCGTTTCAGGCGCAGGGAACCGAAGGAAGGGATCACAACTCGGAATCACACTGTGCGGCACACGATTCGTGTGCAGGACGTCGCGCTTTTCTGTTTCGTTGGCTGTGTTAGTAGAGCTGTCCAGGTAAGCCGTTATCGTAACATCGTACTCACTAGGTTAGATAACCCTATCTGGATGAGACTCGGTTTTGGTGAGATTAATTTGGGAACGAACAAGGCCAATTACCGTGGTAGAAATTCCCAGTTTTCCAGTTTTCGGTTTCTTGATGAAGTATTGGATTCGAAAAATTTTATTCGGAAATTTCTACCACACAAGAAGGTGATTTTTTTCTTCAAGCAGATAAACACTTCAACCAATTAGGTAATGCGAATAGTATGCGGAATTAGTGAGAGTAGGATGCCTTAAATGATAAAGAAATGTCTGCTTTGTTTACGGCAGTTGGAAAGAGGGAAAAGAAGAAGAATGAAACAAGTTTGATTACCAGCTGTGCCTTTCGTACAACGACCGCCTTTCCTTCTTCGGCACATATCATACCTGCGAAAGATCTCAATTAAAGTTAATCAAACAAATTCGGAACATTCGGAACCCTCGGGATGACGTGGGTGGGCGTTGAAAAGGTCAAAACAAGATGTAGGAAGAGCTATACTCGAAAGATCAGGGAAATTATTAATCGGGAGTTGTAGAAATATGAAGCTGATGAAGTTAAACAGTTTTGGGTTTCAGTCGAATCTGTCAGAAATGTCAGAAAACTATGGTTTGTGAGTTGATGGGACTGAATCCCAGTCCGGAGCGCTTGCCCAGTTCGATCGAGTGTAAGTGAATTTTCCTAACATGTGCTCGGGTCAGATAGCGTCGTCCTTCGGGAAACAGTCTTTAAGAGAGATTTCCAGATTGAGTGCATATGATTGGATCGGATCCTGTAGGTGACCTCTGCTCCATCTCTACTGGTGTGCTCTACGTCGTCTGCTTGGGGTTCGTTGGTTGGTTGACCGGTTGGTCTCATACTTACTTCGTGATGGCAACGGCAATATCGTACACTGGTAGTCTTCGCTCTCGGAACAGATACTTGCCCATGTCGGTGAGGGCAGCGGCCGAATCGATCGCATCACGTCCCACACGATTCCGCTCCAGGTACGGAGTGGCATCGCGACCCTGAAATAAGATAAAAGAAGGGAAAAACTCGTTTATTATAATTATTCACACGCGTCATATGCGTTGAAAATTTCTTTCGCACGCAATTTGCAACAACCGAAATGATTGGATACATCTTCCTTACCATATCGAGCCGTGGGTGACCTTAATTGTATAATTGACTGCATGTATCCAATCACGGTACCGCCCTCTGCCTCAACATGATCGAAACTTACGTAAGAGCGTCTCTGGCAGATATGGGTGGATAAAAAAGGGTACAAGTTTAATGGTCCTTCCAACCCCCAAATGGCCCAACGCGGCGCTGTTCGCCATGGTATAGCTGACAGGCGAACTCCTTTCTCAGAAGAACCACCAAACCGGCTTTTGTTTTCGGTGAACGTGGCCGCTAATTTCATTTTCGCCAAATTCCGCCTGTTTGACAACATGTGCTGACATCGAATTTATGCGTACGGGTTTCGCCGATCGAAATTTAATATGTGTTAAATTAATGGAATTTTATGTTGCGGGCCCAACAACAAAGGGGCACTCGTTGATTACAGGCGGGTTATTGGAATTTTTTTTTCTTCGTTTCGAGGCTTGGCCTACATCGAAGCCTAATGAGCTGCGTATGCACGGCAGTCGATTAATTTGCATTGGACGGCCACAAATTACCGAGGTTTCGCACTCTCCGTTTTATCGGACCAGGGATTAGCGTAATTGTCTGAATTCCATCCGTAATCCGAGGTAAATCGAGATTTTAAACTCGCGATTTAATTACGCGGGAAAAGCTGTCATCGTGTTCTTAGTTTGTACAGATTTGCAATGCAGTTTGATCCGATAACGGATGGCAATTGACGGGCAATTAATAATCAGTTGGCATGGGCGACGAGCCGGTTGACGGTCGACTTCCTGCATTGAGTTTCGTTTTCTTCTGCTGAATAATTCATGCCGGGTATCTTGCTGAAATGTGTTTGGAATGCTAACTCAAACGATTGGGACAATCCGTTGGAATTTTCCGGTTTGTTCTAGGAATTGTGGTGGTTTGAATTGGAGAAGGTCGGAATAGTAGGTGAAAAAATCGTTTGGAGATTTAAATATTCCTCAAATCATTTCAGAATCTGTTCTCAGAATTATTATTTTAACGAAGAGAACATTTTTTTTATCTAGTTCGCTTATTTTGAAGGCTCAACCACGTTAGCTTTACGGAGCCGGTTTATTTTTTAAATAAAATTAATTACTTAATACTACGTTTAGTCGGACATGGACCGTTTACTCGTGGTTTACCCGGCAACGGTAACATCCCCGTTTTGGGGATGGATTGGACAAAGGAACTGGGAAATGGAATTCTGTAATCTCACCAGAGAGTTATCTCCAGCACTAGGACTGAGTGCAATCTTTTTGTGTTCGGACGGCTGCAGTGATCAATGGGCGACAATGAGACTCCTCAAGATGTAGGAACAAAACAGACATATACTCTTTCATCAGATCTTGTACCACTATTGAATCGCCAATCGCCAATTTGCATTCCACTGTGTTCGAACTTGAAGATTCCGCTCAAAATCATCCAGGCACAGCTCCGGGAAGTTTGAAGGGATTTTGTTCTTGGGTATGACTTGCACGTTATTGGCGGTTACCTTTTCTGAGCGATTTTCCCGTAATAACAGGAGGGACAGTCTGGACCCATCAACACATGGGCCAAGATCTTTTGTATTAGCAAATAACAACGATGCCGACTGGAATTGATACCATACCCAGTGGGGTAATTAAAAACTTCACACAAATACTTCTACTCCCTGCCGATCAAATCGTCCGTCGTTTTGGCCCCGAAATTATTTGAATATCAAATTGGCCCAGAACATTTCGATTGGGCGGAGCTGGGGTACGTTGGGAGGGTTGGCATGCTTGGGAACCACCGGAATGCCCAACCACTCAATTTTCTCTAGCGCCCGCTTCGAGTAGTGGGTCGACGCTAGATGCGGCCAAAACAGCACGTCGTGTGGATATTTCATTTTGACCAAATACTTCTTGACCAGTTGACCGGTCCCACCAACATCCCGGCCCAACGCACGGAAAGAACCACCTTGCCACCTTGCCTTCCGTCTTCCGTTTGAGCTGCTGTAGAATCCTCCGGTCGCTTAAAACGGTCGGACGGCCGGAACCAGGCTTCGATGGACTCTCCCTTCTCCGGAAGTTCCAGAATCTTGTAGTAAACTATCAAAAAGTCATGTAAATTTAGGTGCCCTGAGAAAGACACATGCAAGCGTCCCCAAAGACGCAAGAATAAGTAGAAACAGACCATAGAATCCGTGCGATCCAACCTACTTTTTGTCGAGTTGCGTTTGTTTCGGTTGCGGAAGACATAATTTTACATGAAATTTTTCTTTACGTTCTTCGATTTCCGTGAAAGCTGAATTACGTGTCATGTAAAAGTAACAATTTCTAAGTGTGTGGGCCACGATGGCCAACTTTTTTAGGCCCCGTATGGAGCAGGCGGTACGAACAAACCATAGATCGAAGTTGTTTCACTGTTCTCGCCATAAATTTTCACAGTAAATAGGCAATTAGTACATATTGACTACTGACCGGTGGACCGACCACCAAGTTGCATGGTAATCGAATGAAAAATTGGAACATTTAGTGGCTTATTTTTATGCACAATTTATGCTTCTTGAAAAAAAAAAGCAATAAACGATTTTGCAAACCATTCCTTCACATAAAAACCTTGATTGACAGTATTATTTGTCACGAAAATCTAGCTTTTCAACCGACAAGCGCAAACCGCCTGCTATGTATTTTTACGTTAACTTTGACAACTGTTTGAACTTTGAATCCATTCCAAAGCATCCTCAGCACTCGAAGCACTTTGCCATTTTTCAGCTGCCCACAGAAACTCCTCCAGAGTCTCTGTATTGGCTAAAGCTTTGCTTTGCTAGCTCTTCAAGCTTTCAGAAAGATCTTCGAAGCATTTATTTTTCGGACCACGTTTGCTCTTCGAATTTGGTGCGACTTATTTCAAAAGTAAGAACGTGCATGGCAACCTTGATGATGACCCACTTAACACAACAAACATTGACCAGGTACGACTTTTCTACTAGAAATTCTACCTACATAGTAGCAAGCATAGAAATTTCAAATTCAATGAAAACAATAAAATACAATTTTAAAATAATAATAATATACCTTAACGCGTGCATAAAAAAAAGATAAAAAGTCTACTAATTTAAAGTGGATATAAGAAGGGTGTACAGAAGACATTCGACACCCTCTTTCAGTTCGTTTACGGCAGCCATGGCGAAAGCAGAAAAAGAACTACGTTCGATGGTTTGTAATTACCACCGGATCCACCGGAGCGAAGAAGTTCGTCATCGTGCCGCACTTTGTGTCTTTCGGATACTGCCGAGCGGTCATTTAAAGCTCCTAGTCCTCCTGACGAAAGGTGAGAGTATCGTGAGCTAGCCGTGTTCCGGCCGTCCGACGGTTTTGCGTGAGCGGAAGGTGCAGCAAGCGCTGAAGCGAAAGGCGGAGGCCAAGTTGGTGAGCTGGCAGGGGACCGGGACCGGACGTTCGCCAGGAAGGAGGTGAGCAGCGACATGAAGTACATCTCCCTTACAAAGTTCCCGAACAAGGTCCTATTGTGGCTGACAATCAGTGAGAAATGGATGTCAAAGCCGCACTTATTTTATTCAGGAATGGCGGTCAACGAGGAGGTCTACAGCACGAACTGCTTATCGGAAGTTGCGGCCTTCATTAAAAAACAACACTCAAAGGACGATGTCGTGTTATGGCCTCATCTCACCTCGGCACATAACGCGAAGCGGTCGCTGGTGGAAACGAAGCCTTTGAAGATCCCAGTCGTCCATAAGAACGCCAGCCCCTACCTCTAACGTGCTCCAGCTGCGCCCATTTGAAAATTTCTAGGCGAAGCTCGAGCAAGGAGGTTCTAACTATTTGAACAATTTAGTGACTAAAGCCGAAAGGGAACTGATCAATAAGGCGACCAGAGAGTTGAAGAATATGCCAACATCTTTCTTCTTGACGGCTATGGCCAAAGTTCCAGCCAAATGTCGTAACTATCGTAGCTCGACAGGGCGAGGAGTCATCTTTGTAAAATAATGAATTTATTCAGGAAGCAATGAACATTTGTTTTGTTTTGATATCTTCTATCGTTTTTTCTTTCAGCCATCCGCAAATTGTCTCTTGTTTTTAAGTGTAACACGAGGTAAACATTACATTCAATTTTATTTGTTTACGAATAGTAAGCTCATGTTATTTTAAACTAGACTGAATTTATGGTTTCTTATTATGAAATTTGTATGTAAAAAACGTTCGTGTAAACTTCAATTTTTAGCAGTTGAAAAAGCCGAGAGCTTTAATTAATTTTTTTTATCACGACTGAAACATACATTGAAGTACACATATTATTGAAAATGCATGTGTTTTTACATATTTTACAATGCTCAGTTCATGTGCATGAATTTCAATTGAAACTTCAATCACTTTAATGGAGATTGATGTTTTTTTTTTCAAACAACTTCGGTTTACATCAAGTGTAACTTTCATAGTAAAATTTCCTCTCGTTTAATGGCAAGTCAAAGCAAACGTGTACGTTTGGAACCTTTCATACAAAAGACCTGATTTCAGCGATGTTTGGCTTTAATTTACATGAAATATACCATGAATTTTTGCCAAATCTAAAATTCCTTTTATGTACATTAGACAACGTAGAAAATTCAATGTTTCTTTCAAACTGTGCACCTACATCAAATATTTCGCCAAGAAACTCGGTTAAGGACTGTTTGTCTCCATTTGTTCAAGTGTCCCACACTTTCAAGATCTTTCTCCACTTGATCGTACTGCCCAGCTCCCTGTGCGCCCCTTATCTTGTTTTGGCCGTAGTCGAGGCAAACACCATTTTGCGGCTTCCTTACAACCAGTGGTGGTAAATGTACAATGTTCGCCAAACAAAAAAATGTTGAGGCTTGCACACCAGCATCAGGATATAGGTACAGTTCAAGCAAACGTGGAGGAATTTTGTTTGCTCCACGTTTCAGTGTAGCGTATTGATAAGCAGCCGCCCTAAACGTTTGTTCAACAATATCCACGTGATATTTAACTGGAGAAGGGAAATAAGGTCTGTATCCGCAATAATCCGGACACCTCAAAACATGAATAAAACATAAATTTCGCATTATATTTCCGTCGTAGTTGTTTATTTCAGATTCATGGGATGTGTTTTAACAATTCGTGAAGACAAAACATAGTTATTCGGTATTTGCATAAAATTTTCGAACTTTGCGCTTAACTCCGTCCATTAGGGTTTGTACAGACTCTTCAGAAATCGTAGAAGCCGTCTTCGTCCAAATTTGCTGGAAGTGTTTGATGTCTTTGATTCCTTGCTTCTTTCCAGAAAGCTTCCGCTTCATCAAAGCCCAAAATCTCTCGATTGGTCGTAGCTCTGGGCAATTTGGCGGGTTTGAGGTTTTTGGTACAATGTTCACTTGAGTTGCTTGGTACCACTCCATCACAGTTTTAGCATTGTGGCATGATGCCAAATCGGGCCAGAACAAAGGTTTTTCTTTGTGACTTTTGATGAAGGGTAGCAATCGCTTCTGCAGACACTCTTTCTGATAGATCCTTGTTAATTGTGCCTGTAGTGACGAAAGATTTACTCTTTTTGCCACACGAGCAAATTGCTTGCCACACAAGGTATTTTTTGGGAAATTGCGATGCCTTCTTCGTTCTGAAATGCTCAGCTGTAGCATTTCTGGCCATAGCAGAATAAAAAGCCAGCCCTGGAAGCTGCTTGAAATCCTCCAGGACATGAGTTTCATCATCCATAACAACGCATGAAAACTTCGTCAAATATTCGCAGTACAAACGTCGAGCCCGTGATTTTGCTGCCAAGTTCTGTTTGTCGTTGCGATTTGGAACTGTTTTTACTTTATACGACTTAAGTCCCAAACGTTGTTTTGATTTTTGGACAAAACCAGGCGACATCCCTATTTTACGAGCCACCGTTCGAATGGAGAGATTTGGGTTTTTCGTTAATATCCTGACAGGATCAGCGCGTCCAATGTTTTTGTCACTTCTCGGTTTCCTCACCACCGTCAAACGTTCCGAAAATGATTTGAGCACATCGTGAACAGTGGATTTAGGCAAATCCAATGTTTTTGCAAGCTCCCGTATTGACAAGTCAGGATTTGCCGTACGCCCGTACAAAATTCGCTCGCGCACTTGTTTCTCTTTCGTCGCCATCTTGAATACTAAACATGAAATGTAAACATCAATCATAGTCTTTTTCATCATAGACTCTCAGCTATACCACAGTGAAATTTTTCATTCCTACGTGCAATATTTCAAAAGTTACAATGATTTGAAGGTGTTCGGATAAATGTGGATACAGACCTTACAACCGTCTCTTAAAGGGTGTCCACGATGAAATTGCCACACACAAAATGGATTCGCAAAATTCGAGTTTTCATCCGATTGCCATCAAATTTTCAGGGATTGAGAAATAACTATTAAACTTCATTTTACCATTTTACTCGTATTTTATTTACAGTCCATACGCAAATGCCCGCACCTTGGCCTTAACCCCGGCCATAAGATTCTGCACAACCTGTGAATCAACCGTTTTTTGCATGTAAACCCATACTTTCTTCAGTTCCTCGACTGTCTTCACTACCTTAGGTCGTTTAAGAAGGTGCTGCTTCATAATCGCCCAGTACTTCTCGATGGGGCGGAGCTCCGGAGTGTTGGGAGGGTTGAACATTTTCGTCACGAAATTGACCTTATTGTCCGCATACCACTTCAGCACGTCCTTGGAGTAGTGGCATGAGGCCAAATCCGGCCAGACGATTGTTGTGACGTTGTGGGCCTTCAGGAGAGGAAGCAGCCGCTTCTGGAGGCACTCTTCTATGTACACCTGTCCGTTCATCGTGTCCTGGGTCACGAAAGGTGCACTCCGCTTCCCGCACGTAAAGATGGCTTGCCAAACCAGGAATTTCTTCGCAAATTTGGACATCTTCTGAGTGCGGACATGCTCCGGAACGCTGAACTTATCCTTGGCCGTGAAAAACAGGTTGCCGGGGATCTGTTTGAAGTCGGCCTTCACATATGTTTCGTCGTCCATGATGCAGCATTCAACTTTCGTCAGCATGTTGAGGTACAACTTCCTGGCACGGGTTTTGGCGGACTTGTTCTGCTTCTCGTCGCGATTAGGGGCCTTTTGTACCTTGAACGTTCGAAGCCCAGCCTTAGTTTTGGCCTTCTGGACAAAACTTCGGCTTAGGTGCAGCTTCTTAGCCACATCCCGAACGGAGGCGTTCGGATTTCGGTTGAAGGCCCCAACTACGCGGTTGTGATTTTTGGTGTTGTACGGAATACTTTTTCCTTCACTTCTGGGCTTCCGATCGGTGGTCAACCGTTCTTCGAACCGCTTAATCACTCGCAACACCGTGGAATTCGCGATTCCCAATGTTTTAGCGATGGAACGATGCGAGAGATCCTTGTTCTCGTGATGAATGCGCAAGATTTTATCACGCACGAGCTGTTCTTTCGACTCCATTTCCGCGAGTTTTGATCACAGGACTTTAAAACTTGCAGGATGTAAATAATGCACTATGAACTAAATCCACCCAAATTTTCATTAAATTCTACCCAACGGTTAAAAAGTTAGAGCAATTTCATAGTGTGGCAATTTCATCGTGGACACCCTTTAGAAGTCCTTTACGTGTGTAAAATATACCTATCTATCAGAGCCTTTAAAGTTCCCGAGATAGCCGTCCTCGTTCATGATTTTCTCTAGCTTTTCACAATCAATTGTATCGTTTGCGGCCTGGAAATCAGTGGATAGGTGGTACACCCAAAATAAAAAAACTACAAGGGACAGCCCAATGAGGTTGTATGCAAAGGTGATGTAGGACTACGCAGCAATGTGTGATGAATGTTATAATCATTTGTTTCAATATTTCATGACGACTACCATTTGTAAAATTTCTATTTGGCATGATACACTTGGCGTAAGCTTGCTTAATATTTACGCTTCGAAATAATGTAGAGATCGTTTAAATTTCCGAGCGTTTGAAATTGTACAAATGAATTAAGGTATGCGGCGAAGGGAAAGCTGAAACTTATTTAGCCACCGCTGGTTTACAATTGACAAGAACTTGAAACGGTATGTTAGATATAAAACAATCCAAACAAACTCTTAAGCTGGAAAAATTAAATTGATCCTCTTAAAAAAGACGGATTCTCAATGGTCCATGTTTGATCGATCTTCTTTGGACCTGTCGTATGACCCATTCAAATCTTTACTCATATTGTGCGACAATTCATTAGCCTGCCATATTAGCGTTATATATCCAACAGTTGTTAGCAGACAATTGATATTAATGATATGCTTATTACTAGTAACTGGTCATGCTACTGTTGCTAGTTAATGAATTTTCTTCAGACATTAGCGATGATTATGGTGGCTGGCTTATACCGTTCATACCACTCATCCGCTTTACCGAAAGATGGCTGCCAACTCACACTTATTTCGCTCGTGGTTGCGCCAAGCGGCTGACTAAACATTCACCATTGGCTTGGCCAATCGACTGCATAACCACTGGCTGCCTAGCAACGGTTGCCTAGCCAAAGGTGATAAAGCCATCAGCTACCTGGCCAACGGTTGCTCGCCAAAGCACCCTCCAGGGTACTTGTCACCGCCAGCTGCCAATTCAATACTGGCTCATTGCCGCTATGAACAGCCCCAAGGCTGCCTAGCGAATGAAGCATTGTCTTCTTCTTCTTCTATTGTTTTTGCGAGGGACTTTAACCCTTCGGGTCATTCGTCGCTATGAAGCATTTCGCGGAAGTGTACCCCTTATATATCGTTCACTGCTGCATATGAGATCTCCCTTACTTACATTTGAAGTCTATGATAGTAAAATACTTATCACTCAGTAAATTTAGTCTGCAAAACGAAATTATAAGAAATCACCTTATATTTGTATTATTTTTAATAGTTTAGAGTTTAAAATCAATAGTTTTCAATATTGGAATTAACGCGTAGAAATATTTCCGATCGATTTGGGCAAACATTTTGAAAATGTTTGAAGAAAGGACTGAGATATTAACTCTCAAAACCTGACCACTTTTCGTGACGGTCAAAAATTTTATTTTTTAAATTGTACGCTAGTATAGAAAACAAAGACATAGTCTTACGTCAAAAATGAGTGCGTGAGGTGGTGTAGTGTATCCAAAAAACCAATCATCAATTTTACTCAGTTTTGAGAAGTTTTTGACTCACTTTCGTGAAAATTGGAGACACTCATATATTAGTAAATGTAACTGGGATTCACAAGTCGATATATCCAAAATATCCATCTGATTTGAGTCGATGTCTTAGATATGTCGATTTGTCAATACCAGTTACATTTACTCGTATATGAGTGACTCCACTTTTAGCGAAAATGAGTCAAAAACTTCTCAAAACTGAGTAAAATTGGTGATCGTGTACTCCCATATTGCCGGCCCTTGCTCCTCTTGCTCCTGCTTTCCCACTGGCGCTTGCTACTTTTCTGCCTCTTCTTATTCCTTTGCTCTAGGGGTATGTACAGCGTAAACAAACTGGAAGCTCAAATGTACACTAGCGCCACACAGTGAGTGAGTTTTGAATACATGGGACTACCATCCGGAAGGACTTGGTCACTAGCACAAGTTTGCTGAAGAAAACATCGTCCTAACTAGTAAGGCTCTCGAGATATAGCAATCACAAACTGGAAGATTATATGCACACTAGCGCCACACAGTGAGTGAGTTCCTACCACCCGGAAAGGCTACTAGCACAACATTGCTGAAGAAAGCAATGTCCTAATTAATAAGAGTCTCGTAATATAACATTAAATAATCTGGAACCTCATATCCGTACTAGCACCACGTAGTGAATTCCGAACGTATGTGATCATCATCCAGATGGACTTGGTCACTAGAACGAATTTACTGAAGAAAATAATATCGTAAAATGTAAGGCTCTCAGATACAGCTAGATCCAACTGAAACATCATATGCGTATTAGTGCCACGTAGTGAGAAAATTCAGAATATGTGACTACCATTCGGAAGAACTTGGCCACTAGCACAAGTTTTCTGAAGAAAGCATCGTCCTAACTAGTAAGGCTCCGAGATATAGCAATCAAAAACTGGATGATTATATGCACACTAGTGCCGTTTAGTGACCGAATTCCGAGCTTGTGTGACCACCTCTAGGAAGGGCTTGGCCACAAGGATAAGTTTACTAAAGACTGATAGGTCCTAACTGGTGAGACTCTCGAGATATCCTAGGATGAAACCAATTACCCCTCCCAACGCATCACAGCACTCATATTTAGTAACTCGAAAGAAAAGTGGCTCTAGTGGTGAAATTCCCAATTAAACCGGAATCAAATGAAACAGATTTGTTGGTTCAACCCCGTACAACAATTCTGCTGAAGACTGTAGATGTTTATTACTTAAAACAACTGAGATAAACCTCATTTCCCCCCATTAGTGAAAATCACATAAGCTGCGGGTATCGATCTTACGGTCCCAAAAGACCGAAAACATCGATACCCGACTGTATACTGGTTCTCAGTGGTGGCCCATACCACGATGGGAACTACTGACAAGGTGAAATTTTGCATGTTGCACTCCGTTTCGGATCGAGGCCGGTGCTTCACATAAGCTGTACCATATACGTGCAACTTATCGATTATCGATCTATGTAACAATGAACGAAACCGTAGAGGCGCTAGTGTATTTCAAAGGTCGAAAGATTACATCGTCTTCCAACATCTAGATAGATAGTTGAAAAATGAATATTAAAAAAGAAAACATTCAATAGCATCATATAATCAATTCCCATCGATTGGTGTACTGAATCTTCCAACTTATCGCGACTATGTCGATTTTGGGTTTGAATTTCAACCCGTTATGTGTTACCGAATGGTGGTTTTTATGGGGGGTTTTCCGTTGGAACTTGAAAATGTTCGCAATTCTTACATTTCTGTGCTCCTATCCTTTCAATATCTCAATCCTGAAATTCGTTGTATGTAAAAGAAACAGCACACCCACATCCCATGAACCATTTAATCCTCAATGCCGTAATATCCTCGTCTGTAATTACCGCAACCACATCTACTTCCCAGTCATAAACATGGGCACCCCTAAATCAGAGTCTCGTAACTTCGCGAACTCAACCCGTCCTAGTCATTCATCATCATTCAGAAGCCACAATTTGTGGCTTTAAATTAGCACGGGCACGTAAATGTTACACCACGGTGGTGGTAGCACGCTGCCCGGTGAGGGCGGTGTCGATGGCATTTCGGTTGTTGATGGCGTGCTTTCAGCAGAAGCCCCCCTGAATTAGATCGCCAATCTCACGTGCACACGCCGCCGTCACAACTCGGAAGAAGAGCTCATAACTCGACAAATCCAAGTCAGTCAGTCGGTCGGTCAAAGCCTCAGTTTGAAACCAAACCAAAGGAGGAAGAGCATCGATGATGCTTAACCGCACACTTCTTACGTAGTCACAACGAGGTGGTTGAGTGTCTTCAAGTACCATGTGCAGCTACTTCTTGGCCAATTGAGTTTGACTAATGCAGCTTCACTCGTTAATAGATGAATGGAACAGGCGCGTGGAGGCGAAAAATGGTTATTTGATAATATGGCCATTACTTTCACTTCCTCGATTGCGACGCGGCGACGGGGGGCTTGGGATTCCTTTGGTCTGCAGTGAGCTACGGATCCGGTCGTCGCCGCCAGTATGTCTCGTCTGTGGTTGGAATTGTTCTTCCGCTCGGCCGGAAAATCACGTGCTTTGCAGTCGGTGCCGATTAGATACAGCAATGAGCCGTCGTTCACGTGGAGAGTTAAGTGCGATGTGCTGTTTTTACCGATAAAATGTGTCAGTAAGACCAGTTGGGATAAATTGGGTTTCTTGTTGTGTGGTTTAGTGGCAGTTTTTGCGGCGGGCAACGTGACGTAGCGAGTGACCATTACGGAAGCCGATGTCGTAATGAATAGGAAAGGTATTTGATACTTTCCTGTGGTGAATGTTGTAAGGGGAATTGCAACAAAACCGCACCCTAGTTCGGTCATTCTCGTAAAAAGTGAGTTTCAATTGTTCAGTACCGATGCAGTTTATCTAGGCAAAACGTACAACCGGGTTTTTTACTACTAGTCTAGATAGTGGTAAAGAAAGTATTGACGTTGACAAATCCGATTTGATTTGGTGAACTCGTGAAATTTTCTTTGCAAACCTATTCTGGACTCTCTGTTGGTTAAAAGCTGAAAGGGAGAAACAAATACTACACCTACGATGTATTGAATGAGTCTCGTTATTTGACATGAAAATTTTCAATACACTACACACATAAATTATCCATTACTTGATTAAATTAGAAAACCCCCCAAATTCCCAAAAAGATCATAATGAAAAAAATACCGAATACTGTAAAATTTTCTAAGTGTGTAACGTAATCAAGAAAATTGTTGTGTAAATTAGTAGTTTCTGTTTGGCGTGTCCCTGATGTTTTTTGTTTAACCGTATGACTTCATGATGTCGGAAAATATTCGTTTACAAATCAGTTCGGTTTCGCTCGTTTCGCTTTTTGCAGATCGTCGCAGGCTGTCGCAGACATTTCAAAGTTGTTTGACATGAAGCGTAAAGTTAAATACTGTTACCAAGACAGCAGGAACTATCAGGGATTAAGTTTTTTTTGTGTTTTCTTAGTGATAGTATTACAAGATCCAAATGGATAGAATTCTGTCAACTGGATTCTGAGACAACCGAAACGAAACCAAGCTCGAGTCTGTAGCGTAAGTTTCAAAGATTAGATTTTTTACAGGTATTTCATGATCATAACAATGCTAGAATCTGCTTTAATAAACGTACTATTGTCATTTCTTGCGTAACGCGCACTTGAAAAAGGACACAAGTGTGAGCCCATGTCTTGCTCGCACTCGTTTGATTACATAATGCATTAGTGTGTGTCCAATAATCGAATTGTGCCACTTACACGTATACTTTTACGGAAAACAAAAAGAAGCAATAAGATGTGCACACAATTGAATACGTGTCAGATCCCATTTTCCCAAATTAAATGAAAATTCTCAACGAAATATACACTTTCAATCATTTTAAATTATAGAGTTAGAATGGTATTTCTGTAGGAGAGAGTAAAGAGTAGTATCCGAGAGAGTATTGATAGCTCTATTAGACCACGGCAGGTGGTGAAAATTGAATACAATTAATTTGAGGCATTTGTAAAGCAGTATTCCGAAGCAAGCACACAATCCGTTGCCGCACATCCCAATGCAGGGTAAGTCAAGGCAGGAACGAATCCGCCACCTTGACTGGCAAAAGAATGTGTGTTTGCTCACATAATACCAGTAGCTTTTTGAAGTGATTCTAACGAAATATCTATTCACACTGCCCAAATGCCTTGCGAGAGCGGAGAGACTATCTCAAACCTTGGGTTTATTTTTAACATACAACGTCTGTTTTACCTGACAAATCCATCTCGTCGTACTTTTACTTAAAGACCTTGGAGAGGACAAGCGGTAAAGTGTTGTACATACTAATCCCCACCAGTATGGTTTAATGGAATTCCCAATTATTGATTTGTTCTAAAGCTTGCTTCATTTAGAATTGGAACAAACTTTTGCTCATATTGTGGCGCTCCTGGTGGACGGATTTGGAAGTTCTTGGCGCCCACATGTCGGGAATTTTGTCAGCTTCACGTATGTATTTTTGACATTCCGCAAATCGACTGTACTTTGTAAACAATCAACATGGAAGCCGAAAGAAGGGAAAAAATTGTGCACAGTTATTTGGAAAATCCATTGTGGTCTGCATCTAGGCTAGCTAAACAGCTGAAATTGCCCAGAAATACCGTATGGCGCGTTATCAAACGGTATAAGGAAACATTGACGACGATTCGGAAGCCTCAAGCCAATCGTCGGAGTGGAACTGTCGACCGGAAACTGCGTGGTAAGATTTTGAAGACGATTAAGAGGAATCCCAATCTATCGGACCGTGATTTGGCCAGAAAATTCGGTGCTGCCCATAGTACCGTGAGGAGAACTCGACTCCGGGAAGGAATCAAGTCGTATCGAGCTAGCAAACAGCCAAATCGGACCATAAAACAGAATAGTGTGGCCAAAATCCGTGCTCGGAAGCTATACGACCAGGTGCTGACCAAGTTCGACGGGTGTCTTCTGATGGACGATGAAACCTATGTCAAGGCTGACTTCGGGCAAATCCCAGGTCAAAAATTTTACTTGGCAACGGCTCGGGGGGATGTTCCAGCCAAATTTAAATTTGTTTTTGCCGACAAATTTGCACGAAAATTCATGATTTGGCAGGGCATTTGCAGCTGTGGCAAAAAACGAAAGTTTTCGTTACAAATAAGACAATGACGTCGGAACTATACCAAAAAGAGTGTCTCCAAAAACGAATTTTGCCGTTCATTCGATCCCACGACCATCCCGTAATGTTTTGGCCAGATTTGGCAAGCTGTCATTACAGCAAAGTCGTTCAAGAATGGTATGCAGAGAAAGGGGTCCAGGTTGTTCCGAAAAACCTTAACCCACCCAACTGCCCTCAGTTCCGCCCTATTGAGAAATACTGGGCAATCATGAAGAGGAGACTCAAGGCAAAGGGAAAGGTTGTCAAAGACATCAATCAGATGAAGACCTGGTGGAATAAGATAGCTAAAACGATGGACGAAGAAGGTGTGCGCCGCCTAATGAGCCGTGTTACAGGAAAAATTCGAGAATTCCTTCGAAACCGTGACGAATAATTTTATCCGTATTTTTTCTTAAAAGTATGAAGAAAACGCTACATTTGTATAAAAAAAGATCTTGAATTTAATAATAAATAACTGAAATACAGGCAATTGTTTTTGTTCCAATTCTATCTGAAGCAAGCTTTAGTTTTCTGATTTTTCTGATGTCTCACTATTCCGATAGAAATCGAAGCAACTTTGCTGGATTGTTTTCGCGAAATCCAACATTCAATTCAATTTGTGATATGAAATCGAATAACGTGAAATTATATTATCATCGCAGTGCTGTAGTAAACAATCAAGTGTTTGGCAGCGAATCTTGTCCTCACTGTGTGATTGCCGCGATTCGTTTTTCGGCTTGTGCTCTGGCGGGTTTTCTTCCGTTTCTTTTATTTTTGGTGCTCCGCTCCGAAACCGGAGAAAACGGACAGTTTGGTTTTTTGTCTTAGTTTGGATATTTAGCTTGAACTTGCTGTACGTCGTATGCATTTTTAAAGCATTTGTGGAAAAATATGTTTATGATGTGTGATCCTGTGCTTGTAATGGGAGAGTAGGTGGTGTTTGTAGCAAGATGACGTGCCTTTTTTAGCTGTGTTTTCCGATATTACAAAATAATTATTTTCGGAGTAATTCAAGTTCGACTCTTAACTGGAACTGTATCTATAGCATGCCATGTTGGTAATGGAACTGGTCAGTGACGGAACTGGTTTACAACAAAAAGTTTGCCGAATAGTGGTGCTTGTAGAATACCGGGTATCCGGAGTGTCTGGAAAGATTTTACCGAGTCCTGGAGCGATGCCGAATGAGTTTAGTATACAGGTGCAAGCCGGTTGAGCCAAGAATGGCTACTGTGGACGAAATTTTGAACATTCATTCGCCGGAGCAGGTGAATATTCTGAAGAAAACGAAAATGTAGCGACGATGTTGATGGGTTGGAGGAGTTAAGTTCGAGATACGATGCAATTTTCGTTCACCTGCAATGCCATATAGGGCAAGTATGGCGGGTATGGATAGGCATCATTTAGATACCTTGGAAGAAGCAGGACGCCAACGCCAACCAGACAATTGAGAGGTGGTAAGTGCTCTCAGAAACGCGGAGCGAAACAGGTAATTGTTATCCTATTTGTCTCCTGAATTATATGAACTATATTATATGATCACATCACTTATCAAGGTAAATCTTGATACATCGAGCCCTGCCCTACTAACATAGAAAAACCTCCTTCCTGTGACCTTTGTGGATGTAAACACGGTCCCTAAACAGCAAAGGTCACACTAACTTTCCATCCCTATTCCCACCTGATGGCAAGGACGTGGCCGACGCCGTTATTGATTATTAAGGAAATTGAGTCACTGAAACATGTGCAGTGATAATGGTCGGTTACTCCCAGTTCTATTCTGTTGATTCATTGTGTAATTTCACTGATTCTGATCAATCACGGAGTAGCAACCATTAAAACGTGCAGTCAGTCAAGCTAAGCTAAGCTAAGCTATCTCACTATTCCGATAGCCCTCAGAACACTTCACTTTAAGAAATGCTTTGTCAATATATATTTTTTCCTAGTCAGTTTTTAGTGAAGCTAAATGTTCTTCGACAGTTTTAGCCTTTTGAATGGCGTTTTTAGTAAGTTTAAAAATCCCGAACGATCTTGGTAAAATTAACATTGGGGTAAAAACAATGCAGTTTCAGTACAAAGGCGAAACAAGATGTTTTCATGAGGGGGTATCTACACCAAAAGGAGTGGTTTATTAACCTCTCTAAATGTTTTCAAAAAAGACAAAAAAAGCAATAAATTATAAAAATACGGAACCAATATTTTTTTGGGGGCAAAGGCCCATTTTCTATACATCGAGTCCAATTTTGTCATGTCGACTCAATCGATCGCTCGGAAACTAGTGACTGATCTGTCATATTTTGTCCTGTAAGTAATATGCATTTTTCATCGGTCCGTCGTAATTGACTTAGCAAGGTCAAAAACACACTAAACCATTAATTTTGTTTTACATTAGAATTTATAGAAAAACAATTAACTTCTAGCAAAAAGGTCTAATCCTATTAAAAGCAAAACAATTTACCGTCAGTTCGAGTGGCTCATTAAACTGATTAAATTTAATGTGGCGTCGAGCTAGCAAAACTAATGCTAAACAGAAGTGGTAGGAAATTGACCAAGAGCTCGATTCATCAGAACCACCAATGCGCCTTGGGTCGGCATTATAAAAAGTAAATTTCATTTTCTCGTTTGTGATCCTAACATTAGCTCTCAAGCCCAATTGGTTGCCGCACGGAGACTCAGAAATGTGATGAGCTTTTGAAATTAATCTTAGAACTCTGATTTTTTTTTCCAAAGTACTTCTAAACGCATTATTTCAGTACATTTGCACTTGAGATTAGCAAATCGACCCACGAGTTAAGTGGTTCATGAAATAAGTCCTAGATTTCTTGAAGTATAGAACGAAAACTTCTTAGTAGTTCAAGCAGGAATATCCCAAAAAATTCACGACCAAACCTCTTCGAAGTTTAAGATCATATTTCCCAGAAGTTAAGGAGAGAACTTCCCAGAAAATCAGGAGAGGACTTCTAAGAGCTTCAGGAAGAAATTTAGGGGAAAGGACTACTTAGAATTTTGAAACATTCCAGAGGTTTTGGAGTTTTCCCAGAAATTTAAGATGGACTTCCCAGAAGTCCAGGAAAAAAAAACTTTCCCGAACTTCAGGAGAAAACTAACCAGGGAGGGCGCTATCTAAACTTTCTTCAAAATTCAGAAACATACTTCCACAAAGCTCAGAACGTCATAGAAATTCAGGAGAGAACTTTTCAGAAGTTCCAGTAGAAACTTCCCAAAAGTTTAGTTGGAACTTCCCAGAAATGCTAGAGAGCTTTCACGAAGTTCAGAAGAGAACATTTCAGAATTTCAGAATGAGGATTTCTCAAAGTTCACGAAGAAAGCTCCTCAGCAACAGAAAGAAATGTTCAAGAAGAATAGTGGGTACATCCTAGTAGTTTGAGCAAGATTTTCTCAGAAGTTCAGGAACAAACTTCCCCGAAGTTCAGGAGAAAACTTCCCAAAAGTTCAGAAGAGGACTTCTTAGAAGTTCAGGAAGAAACTTCCAACAAATTTAAGGGAATTTTCCTAGAAACTCTAGAGGGCACTTTCCCAAAGTTTCGGTGAAATTTTCTCGGAGTTCAGAATGGGACTTATCAGATGTTTAAATAGAATAAGCTCAGAAAAAAACTTCCCAGAATTTCAGAAAAAAAAAATTGACCAGAGAAGTCACTTCCTAAACGTTCAAGAAGGATTTTTTTTAAATTTCAGGAAACTTCTCTGAACTTCAGGACATTCCAGAAGTTCGAAAGGAAATTTCCCAAAAGCTTAGTTGGAACTACTCAGAAGTGCTAGAGAGCTTTCCTGAAGTTCAGAATCGAACATTCCAGAAGTTCAGAATGAAGCTTTCTCGAAGTTCAGGAATTCCCAGAATTTCAGGTAGATACTTCTGAGAAAAACAGAAAGAAACTTTCCAGAAGTAAAGGGGGTACTTCCTAGTAGTTAAAGCAGGAATTTCTCAAAAATTCAAGAAACTACCCCAAAGTTCAGAAGAAAACTTCCCTGAAGTTCCGAAGAGGACTTCTCAGAAGTTCAGGAACAAACTTTTAACAAATTTAAGAAGATTTTTCAAGAAATTCTGGAGAGAACTTTCCCAAAGTTTTGGAGAAATTTTCCTCGCAGTTCAGGATGGGACGCATCAGAAGTTTAAACAGTAACTAAGTTCAAGAAAAAACTTGTCAACTGTTCCTGGAAGGTTAGGTTGGGTTGTTAGATGTGAATTTACAAGAAAATCAGGAATGACTGCCAAGAAGTTCATAAGGAAACTTGCTAAAAGTTCAGGAGAAAACTTTCCAGAATTTAAGCAAAGAGCTTTGTCAAAGATCAGGAAAGAGCTTCCCTGAAATTCAAGAGATAATCACTGACGAACAGAAAAAGCAGTCTATACAAAAATCATTCATATGACCAAAATGATATTCATTGCTCATGACACCATATTAAAATATGGTAAACACCATCTCCCCAACCGTTCACATTGTACTTTGAGCTAGGACACAAACTCATGTAGGAATTACAATTCCTTGGTTTCCATCTCACCTCGTTTAAGAGATTTGATCGGTAAGAAAACTTCCCTGAAGTTTAGCAGAGAAGTATAAAAAAAATTTCAAGAAGTTTATCAATATATCAAAAAAGTTTCGAGAATTCTTCCAAAATTCAGAGAATCCTCCAAAAATTCAAAAAAAAAAAATCCTCGATTCTGAAAAAAAATCCCCACTTAGGGTACCAGAAGGTTAGGAAAAAGATTGAATTTTTTACCAGAAGGTCAGAGAACTTCGAGATAAAATCGTTGAAGTGAGATCGATCAATGCATATCTATACAGCAACCTTTGAATGTTGAAAGTATAAAGAATTAATGCTGTCAATAGCTTCAGTATCATTACGCATAAATTGGTGATAACTAGATAATAACCCCTCTTCTGAATCATCTTTGAATTAGATATCGGCACTTGTTCACATATTAATTAATAACTTCCCCGAAAAGTACTTCAAATCGCGACTTTGGAACAGCGTCCCAATGAGGTTTTCTGAATAACAAAAACATTAGAGTAATTCACAAAACAAGAGTGAAAAATGTAAATACTTACTCTTCGACTGTCAAAAATGACAGCTAAATTGATGAAAGTCCTGAATTACTGCATGATGTAATATTTCAAAGACATTTTGAAAAATTTCAACACTACAGTTAACAGTTGAGTTCCGTTGCCGACTCGATCAGTTTCAGTCGGCTTCTGTAATGCGCAATTCCGCTCGACTCGATAGTGACAAGTGTCGAGTCGAGTTGCTCGACTCGACTTCTATAATTCCATATTCCCACATTCCCACAAACACAAAAAATTTTTTTTTTTTAAAAAAAATATTATATATAAACCCCCCACGACTGATTTTTTGCCTCCCTTGTGGTGCCCGCCCCCCCCCTCATATTTGTGGTCCTCCCCCAAATAAATCATCCACCCCACCCCCCCGTCGTGCCCCCCGCACCATTTTCCTTATTGTTTGGGGGTTGGATTTGCTATGTGGGCTGGTCTTTTTTTATGAAAAATATCCTCCAAGTGTAAAATGGCAATCTATTTGAGTAGTAAATGCAAATTGAAAACACAAGCACTAAGACCTACACTTTTCATCCGAAGATTACATCATCTCCAAAAGACTTTCTTTACACTGAATGACAATTTTGAGCCTAGCTATTTTTGAACAAGTTTGTCCCAGCCAAAAGAGCTAGTCAAAAAGTTGAATAGCAGCCAATCATCATACCAAGTGATCCTTACCTGCCTGATAGATCAAGCAACTTTTAAATTTCAATCCTCCCGTCAATTTCAAAGCAAAACGAACCTTGAACGTTGTCCATCTGTTGACAGATGTCCAATTTCGCACCATCGCCTACTATTAAGAATCCAACCTTCCAACACCTCGGCACAACAACGCATTTGACGAGTGTTTTATCACTGAAACCCAGCCACTCACACTCGTGCTGATGACAAATGACAGATGTCCGACACAAAGCGACCAATTTACGATTGCAAAATAATAAGAGCAGCACCTAATTGTCATCATCTCTATTTGCGTTCAGGCTTAAAGGTAAGCTGAATGCATGGAAAAGAAGTGCTTCTGAGAAAAAGGTCATCGCCAACACCAGTAATGTTTGCGATAATTTGTTCATCATCGCCAGGCGCCAGCCAGCTTGGGGCAGCTTGGGAGCAGAATGAACTTTTCAGAATTGCATACACACGTTTATGTCGCCACACACAAACCTCAGCTGGAGACAAATGTTTTCTTGTCCGTTTGATTGTTGCATAACGATCCATTGAACTTCTCGCTACGCGCTCACCTTCGTGGGTTGGGGCCACAACACGGTAGCTACGAGGGAAGATTTGTTGCAGATCTCGTCCATTAGTGCTCTTCGAAATAGAGACTTCACTTATTCAAACGATGGCGAATGACGAATGACGGTTTGATTTTCACATGTCATTTCAGTCTTTGTCACGTTTTCATCAATCAAGCTCATTCATGCTGGTATGGTACTCCGTTATGGGATGCTGCCTTTGAAAGGTAGCCGAAAGGATTTCTTCACCTGGGCTTGTTTGGCATTAGCCGCGATCGCTGCATCGAATCCAACGTCTTGGCAAAGTTGATTCGTTAAAATGAAACAATTACTTGCAATGTCTTTCAACGTCGCAACGGTCGGTGTCTGGTGATGATGGTGGTGGTGCTTTTGTCCAGAGTCAAGTTCGAACTTCCAATTTGAAGTTTTGCATAGCTACGGCACATGTGTTCGGGCAGAGAGGTTCAAGAGTTTATTGACAGATGATCCCGAAACCTTGAAGTTCAGGTTCGTGAGGTTTTTCGGATCGATGTGATGTGAATAGGATCGTTTGTTGGTGGGGTCCGAGTCTCATCCAATTAAAACGGAGTCACATGGTTGAGTGAAAGGACCTTCATTACCCAGAGGGTAATTAAGTTGACGTGCGAAGCAAACCGATTTGCATTAAATGGCAGCGAGGTCAAGCTTGTGAGTTTTCGATTGTTGGCTTTGAATGGAGCTTTGGTATGATGGAGTGAAGAACATAAGGTCTTTGTAGTTATGTCGAGGGACTGTAGTTATGTTCAGGGTGAGCTCAGACGATTTCTAACCAGCGTCTGACAATTATTTCGCAAGTTAACGCTCGTTTCGCTGTGAGCTCGTGGTTCACTGCTTGTTATGAACAAGTTGAAAATACTGTCCAATGACAAAAAAAAAACAGGTAATAAATCTAAGCTTTAAAAAAATTATTTCATGCTTCAATATGACGTCAAAGGGCAAAAGTGGAGCATTATAAAACATTATTGGAAAAAATATATCCTCATACAAACATATAAAAACGCCAAACATGCTCCTCCTCGGAAGCTCAGATGGCAGCCCCATAACGAGGAAAGGAGACCTTAGGGCCAACCACCTTTTGTCTCCGAATCTTGGAAATGGTTACAAAAACCAACAGAGAAAGATTACGAACTGATTTTACGGCTACGACTTTTAGCGCAACCAATGGACACGAATTAAAACAAGGAAGGTTTAAACTTTGGCTCATTAAAATAAGCTTGCATAACTCACCAACGAGGCACGACGCATAAAGCTTGAAATCCATGTGATCCGTGAAATTCGTTGGCCAAACTTTTACATACAAATTACCGTCGGGATAGGAATGTTATACTCCGATATTAGAGGAGAGAAAGCTCCCCAGTACCGTTGAACCGGTCTGCTAATGACTGTTAATTTTATAAAGAGAACACTTTTGCGATAAAAAGCAGAAGCTTTACTCAATTTTGATGGAATTTGCTTCAATGTGTAATTCAATACACTGACAGACGATTTTTTTTTAAAATCTGAGTCAAACCAGTTGGAGTTTAGCAAAATTAAGCGAATTTATAAGGACACTAAGTTTTGATTATTCAAAAGTACTACGAGGGATTGTCTTGTAGACCTATTGCTCAAATTATGAAAAAAAAAAACCGAAGACTGGTGTGCACAAGATCATCAAAAAGTTTAGAGAGGAGCATACTGTGGACGATCTGCCAAGATCCCGAACCAGAAACGGCCCTGTCAACCCGCAAAAGGAGAAGAAATGTGTTGAGCTTCTGTTATCCGAAAAAAAGAACTCAGTCCGCAGGTTGCCAAGATACTGGGAGTATCCGTCGAATTTTTCCAAAGCGTCAAAAAGAGTAATAACATCAGGACATACAAAGAAGCAAAAAATGCCAAAACGGAGCGCTGAAAAGAGCCAAAGAGCGATACCGAAAAGTATCATAAAATGTTAAGAAAGCATCTCAATCGTTGCATCTGATGAATGAAGAAACATAATGCAAACTGGACACAACTATGCTATCGGGGCCGCAGTTTTATAATGTGGTTGTTGGGGAAAACGCACCTGATGACAGAAGAACGACCAGATTGGCGAAATTCGGCAAAATAGTTCTTGTGTGGCAGACTATCTGCTCGTGTGCCAAACAAAATTTTCAATTTTTCACCACTGGGACCATCAATGGAAAAGTTTATCGCAAGGAATGCATAAAAACCGTCTTGTTCCTCTGTATTGTGAACAGTGTTCTGAATTTTTTCCCCCCGCTAAAAATTTTTTTTTTTCAAAAGAGGTTTTTTTTCTCCGTATATATGAATTTTTGTATTTTTTTTAATATGTAGGAAATGTCGTTTATGTACAAAGTAAAAGGAAGTGGGCCTAAATGTGAATCTTGGGGCACCCCCGAGGTGACAGAGATGGGGTCTGAAAGTTTGTTTTGAAAACGACCAATTTGTTTGCGATGCGTTAAATATGACTGCAGCCAATTCAACAGTCCAGGTTCCATTCCAAGTTTTTGCAATTTGAAGAGAAATAATAGTATGTCGATTCGGTCAAATGCTTTACTGAAGTCAGTGTAAAGGGTGCCATTGTGCTTGCCATTGTCCATTGCATTCAAAATAAAAGTTACAAATTCAAGAAGATTAGAAGTAGTTGAGCGACCTTTGAAAAAGCTATGTTGTTTGCTTGTAATTTGATTTTTTACTTGCTGAAAAATATTTTCATTTACGAGAGATTCAAAAAATTTTGGGATGCAAGAGATAATGGCAATTCCACGATAGTTGCGGATGTCTGATTTCGTGCCTGATTTGAAAATCGGTACCAAATAAGAGGATTTTCAAATGTCGGGAAATGTTCCGCTCTTCAGAGACATATTAAAAAGAAGTTCTAAAGGAAGGGCAAGTTCGTTCTTTAAAAAACGGCGAAAGGTTCTTTAAAAATACGGGTGCAATACCGTCTGGACCTGGTCCCTTAGAAGAATCCAAGTTTTTTGGTGCTTTGAGAATTTTGTGAGGAGGTAATTGATTTACAGATATATTGTTGGAAAATTCAGGAATGAATGCAAAGAAGTCGCGATCACGGTCTTCTTCGGAGAATGTAGTGTATACTTTTTGGAAGAAATTTGCAAAAAGCTTGCAGATTTCAGAAGGATTATCACCTACATTTCCGTCAAAATGCATTCGTGGGGGAAAATTGCTATTTTTCAATTTCGTTTTTACATAATTGAAGAAATTCTTGGGGCATGATTTGACTTCAGTTTCGACTTTACGATTATATTCTTCATGAGCAGAATTAATGGCTGTGTTAAGTTGGTTGCATATGTCATAATAATTTTGCAAATTTGTGATAGAGTTTTGCTTTTTATAAAATTTGTGTGCTTTTTGTTTCTTGTTCTTTAAATGTTTCAAATGTGGATTGAACCCCACTGGTAATTTATTGTTTTGAGTTCGCCTTCTTCTTTTCATTCGTACAGTATCTGAAATAAGGTACTGAATAATTGAATGAAATTTGCCTACTTCAGTGTTGACATTTCCTTCAATACTTATTATGTTCTGCCAATTTATTGTACATAGTCTACGTTTTGCTTCTTCTTAATTTGCTTTATGATATTCCAGCACTTCCTCGAATTCCCTGTCGCTGGGGAAGGGAGTATTATGTACGAAGATTGAATATTCAATTGCTGTGTGAAATACTTCGTTTTTCCATAAAGGTGGCAATGAAGTACTCACACAAAAGTCTCCAGTTCAGTTCGTAAATAAGAGGTCTAAAAATGCATTTTCCTGATTCTTTATATGATTAATTTGGTGTAGGCCGAAATGTGAAACTTGGTCGAATAGAAATTGTAAAGTTTCGTCTTCGCCTACGACTGGGAGTAGAATTGATTCATTTTTTATGTCAGGGATGAAGTTCGCATTCCGTTTATTAAAGTGACCATAAACATGTAGTTTTACTTCCGGTTCCATATTTGACATGATAATTTCGACATTTTGAAAAAATAATTCGAAAGATTGTTTATTGGCATGTTCGGGTGGGAAATACACAGATGCAAAAATGTGTGTATCAGCAGCAATGAGCGCTTTAACCCAGCCATGCTCAAATTTTTTGTGCTTGATAGTTTTTAGGTCTTGAAAAGTAAAGTCTGCATTGATGGCAATGACAACTCCACCTCCCGACTTTTTATTGCTATGTTGCAAATTACGGTAATGCCGGAATACATTAAAGTTATTTCCAAAAATTTCTTCGCTTTTGACGCTTTCATCCCAGCTAGTTTCGGTTGCCGGAATAACGTTGAAAGAAGAAGCTAGAAGTTTTTGTTGAATTTCTTTCATTTTGGCTGGGCTTTTCATACGATTGAAATTTTGGCAATACACCAAAATTTCAGTCGCATTCTGTTGAGAAGGCGAAGACATTTTTGGAGGATTAGTCATACTTACAATACTATTAAATGATACTTCTTCCAAAGGGCGCGTTAGTGTTTCCGAAAATTTTGAGGGTTATAAAATTTC
Source organism: Aedes koreicus (assembly GCA_024533555.2). Lineage (NCBI taxonomy): Eukaryota > Metazoa > Arthropoda > Insecta > Diptera > Culicidae > Aedes > Aedes koreicus. Next base: position 66,874 of record JAHHFK020002078.1, on the reverse strand, counting down.
AGGGTGGCCTCCCTACTACGCTGTAGTCGTTTTGTACGTTCACTAGACAGGAACGCTCGATGTGATTGAAGGTCTGCCAAGGCGTCATTGCGTGAGATTCCTAGTTCTGCATGGACGTAAAGGAAAATTTCGCGCAAGAATTTGATGTCTGTTGGTAGTCCTTTGGCTGCTAGCATCAATGTTGCACTAATTTTTGTGATTCCGCGACTGCATACGGAAGGTGGTTGGTCATGCAGGAATGAAAGGTAGGTCCGCACTAAGTCCAAAATTTTAGGGTCCCGTAGAACCGGTCCGTGCGGCTGTTGGCCACAGCATCTGATGCTGAAAAGCTTTTCGTCGGAGAACAGGATTATCATTTTTTCCTTCTTCAATAAGGAAAGCAATCACTTGGAACGAGTCACTCGTAGTTTCTTTGACCCGGTCCGTAATCAAGTGGCGTTTCACTCTGGCTCTGGAAGATGCATGCAGGTCTTCTTTCATGATTCTCCGCGTGGATTTCTCCGAAATATTGGCTTCCTTTGCAAGTTTTCTTATGGAACGCACCGGGTTGCGAGCAATTTTTGCACGGACCGATTTGATCACGTTCGGCGTGCGTGCAAAGCGCGGACGTCCGCTTCCCGGCTTCCGCTGTTTAGGACCATCCTGCAGGGACTTTTTTATGCGGTAAACTGTTGCCAAATGGCACCCTACCACCTTGGCAATCTCTTTCGGCTTCTTCTGGGCGAGCAACAAACTGGTGATCACTTCTTTCGCAAACATTTTGACGAATTGACAATAAAACAAATAGAATTTTTGGATGCAGCACATGAAAGTAATCAAATACACTTTCGACAGAAATTTGTCACTAGCTACAAGAATTGACCCAATACTCAAGTTTGAACATTTTTGCTTTATTTTCTGCCGCACCCTGTAATTAAAAGGCCCTGGATCCAGCTTACAAAGAAGTAATCCCATGGTAGTTTGAAATATCCCATGCAACCAAAAGTTCTAATTTTACTTAAGATGAGAACTCAAAAGTTCACATTTAATTGAAATTTAGTTCCATGGAACTTTTTTGCTGAATACCAAGACACTTCACGTGTAGGCAGAACTTAATTTTCTTTAAGGTGACATTAGCATTGAAAGCAACTTAAAAGTTCAAGAAAGATTTCTTGTTGCTATTCAATTCAACCTTCAAGTTCATATGTTGTAAGTTGAGCACTTGCTTTGAACTTCAAAAGTACTAACTGTACTTTTAATCAGCGCAAAAGTTCACAAAACATCTATGTTGAACTATTTTCCTACTTTTTGAAGTACTCGTAAAGTTCTGAGTGACACTTTGAAATATGTCAAAAAAATTGTTTACATTTGAAGAGTGATCTGGTGTTGTGCTCCAAGTTTGAGGAGATACACGAGCAAAACAATGGATTATTGAAAATCAATACAAATAACCGCATATTTTATCACCATCGTAAAAAACTGCTATCTAATTGGGGTGCGGAAAATGGAGCTGTCACTCAACAAAGTTAGCTTAATTAATTTGTAGTTCATGTTGAGTGCTAGATAAACTAATTAGAGACTTTTTGGTTCAGATAAGATTAAAGGGAAAAAAAGGACTAATGCATGGAATCAACGCTTCGAGGAAAATCATAGCAAAACCCACTTCGTTCATATGGCACAGTGGTAAGTATCCCGGTTTTAAAGAGGAGGACTCGAGTTGGAGACTAGGTAGTAAGTATTAATGAAACATTTAATTTAATTTAGAAAAAAATCATCAAATTGAACTCAGTCATCATTTCACAACACAGCGCTCTAACAATAAATTTGTGGCAGGTTAGAGAAGAACAAAAATGTCAAATATAAATGTCTTTTGTTTTTTTTGGTTCTGTTGAGTTCGTTTGAGGTTATTTTTGAGCTGAATAGCATTCTCTACAAACTCTTGAACGAACCTTTCGTGAACTTTAAAATTTTCTTTAGAAGTTGATAAGAATGCTGCTAGAAGCTTAAACATTGAATGCGAACAAGAAAGTTCGGTTAATTACTTAAGAAGTAAGCTGAATAGAATTCTCATCATAATCCTTAGATTTGCTGGTTAAGCCAAAAAACACCCTTCTATCAGAACTTCGGTTGCCTGGGATCTAACTTCTTACGTTTATTTTTTGGACCGGGAGCATATGAGATGTCTTCCAGGCGGATGGAAAACGTTGATGCTGAAGTGATTGGTTGAAAAATGCTTGAAGAGCAACGACCAATCTTCCCAGTATCTTCCCATTCCCTGTTTCGTTCTCCTTATCTGTTCCGCTTATTTTTAATTTCTTCTTCCTTTTCTTCTTCTTCTTCTTCTTCTTCTTCTTCTTCTTATAATTTCAATCTATCATTTGTTTTTGCTTCTTCGTTTTCTTGCCACGTAGTTTTCTGCAGCACATTTTCAACATCACTATTACTTCCGATTTCGTCTATCCGTGCTTTTCGCAGTTCTAATTCTGCCCTTTTCATATCGTCCGTTCATCGTTCCTTTCTATTCTTCTTACTATGTCTTCATCTTCCACTTCGCGATTCTTTCGTATTTTCTTTCTTCTGGTTACTGTCCAAAATCTTTCGTTTTTGATTCTTCGCTTACATCCTTGTTTTCAATCGCCGCATTTATTTTTAACCCTTCTATTTTCATCATGTTTCATCTTCGGTTTTCGTTTATTTTTCTGTGAATATATCGTCTTTTCGCGAATTATTGCGCCCATATTTTTCATATCCGCCTCTGTCTACTTCATCCTGCCTTGTGCGTTTTAGAATCGTTTCGCTTCACATTCACTAATTTTCTTCTAATTCTTCGTTCGATAATTCTTCTTATTGTAGTTTTTTTTTTCATATCGTCTTGCATATTACAGTAATTTAATTATTTTTCTTATCTCCTTCTCTGTTTCATGTTCAAAGTGCCTTGAAGAGTTTTGTTAACCGTAGATAGTTTTACATATTCATTGTCATTCTCTACATATTATCCAGGGCATCCCGTAGCCATGTGTTGATGTCGTTTTTGCTTCTTTCGCTCTCGAATGTTCTGCCCTCAAGAATCAGATGGCTTGAATCTGGCACCGTCTACTATTATACGCAATTCGGGTGCGAAAACTAGCAAAACCATGTGATGATCGTTGTGTCCTTTTATGAGTGTTACCTTGTATATTCCACTCGTTTCAAACCACTGACCACCGGTGACGGATCCCTTTGAAAGCTGTGCTCAGAGTATCTTCCGACTTCGGAGTTTCCGTTGATGCCAGTGTGTTCAGCAGTCTGGCATAATGGAACATGTATGCGTCGCGTTACTTCTTTGATCCACGGGTGTCATAATGTTCCTGTTTCTGAGGTCAATAGGCAATTAACAAAATCGGTTAAATTCACCAGTCCGTTGTTCACATTACGGATCGTGACAGTCATATTTACGGCCTATAATTCTGTAGAGAAAAAAATGCATTCATACTGAAGACTGTTGAGCTCAGCTATCTTTCTGAAGACTGCAGATCTTAGCAGTCTTCAAACTTGGAGGAGCTGGTATACAGGATAGTTGACTAGGTTTCTAGTAGCTTCTTGCCGATAGGGTGAACTTTCTGCGACGGGTCTCTGGCTTTGTTTTACGTACTGAATAATAGCTGGCCGCCGTGCCTTCGTGGATTTTGCCTCACGGGCTGAACGACACTTGACAGCGCCGTTCCCGTCAATTCTTTGAGATTGTCCGATTATTGTTGAATCAGGGATTCGATTCTCCTTGTTTACTTTTGTTGATCCAATGTCCCTTCAGGACCGCATCTGCGCCACAATGTTTCGCCAAGAACCTTGGCGAAAGGCTACTTGGGCGAAAGGCTACTTGTCTCCAGTTTCTCGAGCGACCTGCACTTCCTAGGTCTTGCTCCCCTTGGTCTAACCACCTAGCTCGTGTCGCTCCCCTGTGTCTTGTACCGGCTGGATTCCAGGCAAACACCTTTCTTGTGGGATTTTGTGTGGCTTTTGCATGGCATCCTTACAACTCGTTCCACTCATTGTACTCTTCCAGCTTTAGCGACTTTCAGGATACTGGGTTCACCATAGAGTTGTGCCAGCTCATGGTTCATTCTTCACCTCCATACGCCATTTTCACATACACCGCCAAAGATGGTTTGAAGAACATGTTCAAAAACTCCAAGTGCTGGCAGGTGCTTCTCGAGCATTAATCAAGTTTCGTCCCCTTAAAGAACTACTGGTCTTATCAGCGTATTGTACAATGTACATTTAGAACTCTGGATAGATTGAGCAGTCCTTAGCGACTTGTGGAGTTTATAGTTAGCACGACTTCCAGCTATCATGCGCCTCCGAATTTCTCTGCTGCAGTTATCCGACGTCAACAATCATCCGAGGTACATTTACTCATCGACCACCTCGAAATCATCTCCGTCAATATTCACAAAAGCAAGCCTGTCCCCTTCCTTGCTATTTATCAGTTTTCCGCTTTCTTTCTCCACTAGGTTTAAAATAAAATGCTGTCTACTCAAGCGACACAAAGCCCTAAAAACAGTCACATAGAAGTTACTTGAACTGACTGTGTGTTGTGAGGGATCTGCCTTCAATGGATTGTATCACTTACCAGAGTGAATTCCTGATTCAAAAATAACCCAACCTCACTAACATAACTTTCCTTTCCGTGGCAGTGTGGAGATGCAGAAATTTATTCTGTCTCTTGAGTACTTGAGTTCAGAACTTCAGATCTACAGTTGTAACAGTAGCTTTTAGGAATATACAAGGTTACGATATGTATTCAAACATATTGAATGAACTTTTTGGAAGGTCATCAGTCATTATTTGATAATTTTGTGATGTTCTAGGTCATACAAACTGTCCCTGAGTTCAGAACAAAAGATCTACAGCAGGGGACGACCCCGGCGTAGTCGTTAACATCCATACCTCTCACGCCAAAGTCACGAGTTCGAATCTCACCCCCGGACAAGTTACGAAAATACCCAAAAGGTATTTGAATGACTACGACAGGAGATAAACCAGCCCAGGGCTGAAAATCTCGATAATAAAGGAAAAAAAAAATCTACAGTTGTAACAGTAGGTTTTTGGAGTATGTAAAAGGACAATATGTAATGATATTCATCGATTAGTGTGGAAATTCAACAGACATAATGCGACAATCTTGAGATATTCTAGGTCATCCAATCTATCTTTAAGTTCAAAACATAGTTGTAACATTAGTTTTTTTGTGGTTTATATGGTGACGATATGTATTAAAAAACATTCAATGAATTTTCTGGAAGATCAACAGTCATAATTTTGTAACTTTGTGTTCCTCTAGGCAATTCAAACTCTCCTGGAGTTTAGAACATAAGATCTACAGTTGTAACAGAAGCTTTATCCGCTATACCAAGTTACGATGTGTATTCAATCATATTCAATGGCCTGGAAGACCAACAGAAATTATGAGATAATCTTGGGATGTTCCATGTCATCCAAACTGTTCTAGAGTTCAGCACTTAAGATCTTCTATTGAAACTATCTCAAAAACATATTGTTTCTTTTTTCAATCATATCTACCCAGAAAAAAACAATGAATTTTAACAGGTGCGTAGAATTTCCCCTCGTTTAATTCCAAGCCAAAGGAGGCGTAAACAACGAAATTGTTTGCAATCTTTCATGCGCCATACAACAATGTTTGCAATCTTTCATACAACAGGCTAGGTGCAGACGTTATCTGGTTTAAATTTACATGAAATATCCCATTTTTTTCTGCTAGATTAGCATTCCCTTTATGCGCATTAGATAACGCAGAAAATTCAATGTTTCTTTTTATCTGTGTATTTTATTGAACACCAAATAAATCAGAATACATCAAATTGCTTGTATAATAACGCTTGGAAAAAATAGACCTGAAAGGGTTAAGACAACAGTAAGATTGCTGATGGGTTCACTTACAAAGTGTGGTGATGAATTACTTCAATGGGAAAACAAATAAACGATAAAAGTGCCCTTAAAAACCCTAAGCCTAAGTATGCTGCTTACCAAAGAAACACATAACCATCAACACTGGTTGCAGCAACTTAATTGAGACTGAAATAAGTCACAAAGAAGTAACAATAACCGATTTGTAACATGTGTGCAGCTAAGGTAGACACTAAAAACTGTGTTGGTAACCAGTTGGTACTCTCACTGTGATTGGGCTTAGGTTTTAAAAGCCGCGCTAGATCGATCTGAGAGAGAGGCTTTCAAATAATTATTGTTTTGGACAGAAAGAGGAATGTGGGAGGGTCGAGAGACTTCTGTCCCAGCTAATCCATAAACACTATCATAAAAGTGCTTAGTTATCTCGTTGAGACTGAATGCGTCCCTACATTACATACGGCTTCGTTTAGTGGTCATCAATCTTTGTTCAATCTCTCAAAGTTGATCCTGTATTTTGAAGTAGATTTATGATAAGTTCCTTGAGTCTTTACCGATTAATGCTCATTAAGTTAATTAAAAAAACGGTAGAATTTTGAGGTTAAAACTTGTCAGATCCCAATTCCATGCACCAACTCCAAGCAGTCAACACCCCCAATCATCTCAGAACAAGCATTCCGCTGTCAACATCGATGATCGACATTGCTTATCTCATCCGACTACCATCAACAACTTTGAGCTGATAAACGGCGTAAGCGCTGATTCACAATTTGTTTTCGAAAACTAATCCCCGATTACTGTCAAAACGAGGCGTCGTCGGCCGCGGTTTGACCTGATTCGCCATTGCATTGGCTCTCAGCACAGTGGAGAGCGTTTCAATTAAAGCTCTATCATGAAACCACTCAATTAGTGATTCATTTTCCAACCTCCTCCAGTGCAGTAGAGGGGGGATTGCTTTACGATCGCTTTAATCCTCCGCGCGTTAATTCATATCAATTAGCTGTATGGGTACAAGTCCGTCCGGGCGGTGCACAGTTGCATGGATGCGACGATACACGTAAGATCCCGCGCGCGACAAATGGCGATTGTGCAATAAAGCATTAGCAAAACAATAAAGTAGCATTTTACGATGGAAGCGACGCGCAAACCGGTCTGCAGTTGCGGAAGAGAGGGCCGGATGAAAGCAATTTCATTGCGAAAAAGTTGCAAGTGTTGTCTTGGCAGATGGCGACTTAGAATTGGATGATTTTCAGTTGCTTATATCGGTTGTAAGTCACCCATTTAACAATGGCAGAACTCAGCGAACGAACATTGACCTCCCGACTCAAACAATAAGTAAATTAGCTCGAGCACAATTCCACGAAAAAAACGACGCGCTTGAGAAGTGCCAATCTACACACTTGAGAGGTGCCATGACATCTCCATTCTGTTTGCACTAGTCTCAGTCGTAGAACAAATAAGGATTCATAACTTCACACGCTTCACCCGTCAACCAATGTGAACAATAAAAAAAAAAAACAAGGGGTGCGGGAGGTCAAAAGAACGTCTTCTCTCATTTTATCACTCCGCCACTCCGTTCGTATGGCTGAAGTCACGGTCGGCAGATGAAATTTATCGATAGTATTACCCGCTGACATTGTTGCAACTCTTCCTCGTAAATCTTCTCAGGCCGGTGGTGGTCGACGTCGCAGCAAAGGATCGTAATTACACGAGGAAGAAACTCCCATATTTATCAAAACCCTCAAGGATTTTGGCGTCATTTACAGCCGGTTACGATGGCAGGGGGTGGAAGCTTTTCGAACCATAAATCAGTTATCGATGTCACAGTGCGGCGCCGACAAAGAGGAAAGAACCTTATTTCAGGGTTCGTCGCTTGCGTTGCGTTGAACTCTATCGTCGTTCAATTGGTTGGGCCATGAGTGACGTTAATTTTGTCGCGAAATTCGTGCAACCATAAAACACTAAAATGGAGCGCAAAACGGAGACTTCAATTCCGGCTGGCGAGGCAGGTGACGAACCGGATTTTATGAACAATTTAAAGACTTCATCGAGAGTGACATAGCTCTGTCGTCACGCAATGTGAACGACCGGTGGTTAAGGAAAGCACATGTTCTGGGTCATCTGGAGAAAAAAAATATCATCCACTTAAGTGCACATTTTACGACTGTCTCGCCGTACTAATTAGTCTACCGGCACCGGCCAAGGAGGAAACGTAGATTTAAGGCAGGAAAAATCGAAGATAATAGGCGTTAAAACGATGCGCAGGGGTGTGGAGTTTTGCATGCTGTTTATAAAGCGTTAGTGGTGGGAATTACGGTTGTCATAGTTTGGGTCGGAGTTTGATCGGTTGGAACCAACTACTCACCGGGAATCGATGAACTTTAAGCTCAAGGTTTGCTATTTGGGTAATTGGATGTGAAGAGTGATCGAATTAAGACGGGAAATTCGCAAAAAGGGGTTCTGTTTTGACTTCCGATTTGAATGGTAGAGCATTGTAGTCTACTATCTACTTTGAATTGTGGAATTTAAGTCTGATTTACTAACTCAATTAAGATTGTGCCTTCTTTATGATCTACTTTCTCGTTGCTCCAGTTTCAATGCACTGAAACCGTACGTGCATTCCGGTACCACAACATTTTTCACCGCAGCAAGAAAAAGTCTGGCGGTAGAGTCTTCATTGCCGTCAAGGCAGATTTTACTTCTGAAAAAATTAAGAACAATCAGCACATAGAATCCGAACACGTCGGGGCCAAAGCACTTATTGCTGTTGAAACCCATATTTTGTCATTCGTGTATTTTCCACCTGAGCATGAACAATCTTTCGAATTACTTTTCCAAATGGTCGAAACGTTTATGTATATGGACATAGCCAACGCAATACAGACTTTATCACAACATTGAAAATAATTCACCATTACTCCAGGATGCAAAACGAAAGATTACACATTTCTATTGGCAATATATAAAACTATGGTCTACAGCAAACAAATTACGTAAAAAATGCAACAAGTGAAGACTTTGCATTAGTATGATTATGTGTGTCACACAGTACAATGCATACAATATTCCGGGGTACAGAATGCTTTTCCTTTACCAAAAAGACCTGAGAACCAGACCGGGAATACCATGAACCAAACTTAAAGCATGGTGTTGACTATGTACGATTGACTTTACCGAATATAATAAGGGCTAAGGAAATGTCGACAGCAGTGACATTTCATCAATATCTGAACAAATCTAGAAATTAACAGAAAAGAAGACAAATACACTGAAACAAGTGAAGAACGAAAATAGAAACATATAAATTATATATAGAGGAAAACAATTGCGCTTACTTGCTGAATTATCTAGTTATATGTGGCCAACTCAACACAATCATCAACTCTGCGCATAAAGAGTATAATTCTAGGAATTTTTTTTTAGCAATAGGACGAATCTGAAAATGAAAGATTCTCTACTCTCTCACCCTTTTTCATTTATTACAGCGCCATTATAAAACTTTCGAGGGATTCTTTAGAACATATCGAAACACAATAGTTCTGCCTACCATACTCTACAAATAATAGAATGAATAACGTAAAGGTGATTGGAATATGAATGAAAGAGAAAGTAATCAAAGAGAGTCTCTCGATATTAGATTCGCCCTAATGAAAAAAGTTCCTAGAATTGTAAGGTTAAAAATGAAGTCAAAGCAAGTCCTAAGAACTTTGTCAAATACGCAAAAACGAAATTGAACAATTTTTCCTCACAAATCCTTTTTGACAGAAATGTAGGTGAAGATGTTTTTCAAATTTGCCTACTTTTTGCAAACAATTTTCAGGATAACTACACTAAATTTTCCGAAAACGATCGCGTTCGGGACTGATTTGCATTAATTTCAGAATTTTCTAACAAAATATCGGCCAATAAACTTTCACAGTACGAAATCATCCAAACACGGCCTGATGATATTGCACCCAAGAATTGTCCCTTCTTTTAGAAAACCTTTTCAATATTGCAATAGAAACTGAAAAATTCCATGAAATTTGGAAATCTTCATATTTGGTGTCCATTTTAATATAAGGCATAAGTTTTACATACGCAAATGTCGTGGTACTGCCATAATCTTTTGCATTCCAAAATAAATCAAATTTTTTTTCTGATGTAAATATCGGAGCACGTAAATTTTTATTTCATTCCACACGAAGCAGTAATTTGCATGAAGTAGTTCTATCAAATACGAGCTTTTGCATGCAATATTATCGGCAATGTGTGGAATTTTTCAGAAAATTACACGATGAATGATGTATTATGTTATGTTTTGTTACGCTCCATTTATGTGCATGATAAGGAACAGAAATTTACGCTACTTTTTCGAGCAGTGTACATACCATTATTGCTCTTCTAATTGCAAATAATAGGAATGGAGCTTACACTTTTGAGTTGGCTTTATTTATACTTATCGCAACGCAAACAAATAGTTTGCTTTCAAAATGATCTTAAGGAGCCCTTATTAGTCATATCCATGGTGCCTCAGAGGTCACATTTGGGCCCTACTCTTTTTATTTAGTACGTAAACGACATTTCCTACATACTCATGAAAAAAATTCTTATGCCTGCAGATGATATGAGCTTCTTCGTAGAAATGACTAATTCTAGTGACGTAGAAGAATTACAGGATGAAATCTTCCTATTTAACACTTAGTGTAGTAAAAGTAAAAAAAAAATTTACTCAATAACATATAACAGAAAAACTGAAAAACCTCATATGGAAATTTCCATAGGTCACCAAATTGTAGAAAATGCAAAATTGTAAGGAATTGAGGTGTGATCCAAGACTCAAAACTTACTTTTGTAGAACTTCATAATACTATCATAAGCAAAACCATTAAGAGCTTCATTAAGAGGTTCGGCCTAAATTTTCAAGACCCATGTACAATTAAACTATTGTTTATAGCATAAGTAAGACCAGTTCTGGAATACTGCGATCTAGTATAGAATCCGTACAGGGCTATACACAAAGAACGCGTAGCATCAGTCCAAGAACAATTCCTTCTACACACAGTAGCAAAAAAAAGCCAAGTAAAATTTTGCTTCCAAAAACGCCATGTTCAACCTTCTGTAACTTTGTCAATTATCAATATTTTTGGCTGAAAACTTGGCAACACTATAACCAATATATAGACCTCAAGTGACCAACATTTCATGTTGATATGGTTTATAAATTTGAAGTTTTGATAACATATAAGAAAAAAGTCCTTTTTGGACATTCCAATTTCAAAAATCCGTATTTCTGTAAAAAAATTAGGTAGCATGTTAAAAATGTCACCATAGCCTAAAAAAGCATAGAAAATAATGTGGACAAAATTCGAACTGTTTCCATCTCGTGGTTTGGATTACTGCTGGCGTCAAATTAGACGCATCAACATGAGTATTTCCCCGTTTTCACTCGATATTGACCATGCTGAAATATCGTGCCTGCCCCATGCCTTCCGTTTTCGTCCAGGGTAAGATATTTCTCATCGTTTGTCACCTCTCCAAAAATCTCCATTGACCATTGCTTTCAGCCACTGCTTCTAGGTGGTGGCTTGCTGCTTCAAAACGGCCGGCTTAAACCTGTGCTTCCGCTTTACGATGTCCATGGACTGAAGGTACTTTTTGCTAGTTTTTCCGGTTGCACCGACCTCTCGTCCCAAGGCATGGTTGTAATTGGCTCCCTCTCGATGTTCTCTCCTTCGTCCAGTAAGGTGATGATTTTCTAGATGCCAGATCTACTGTATGCCATCGATACCAAGTGCTCCACGATGGCGGTGTCCTTCGCCTTGAAGTGCAAGCGGTAGTAGGAACATTCCATTGATCGTATTTTTAATTGCTTTCATCATAGCTTCTGTAAGTAACTAATATCACTGTTAAAGTTAAACTGTAAATAATCGAGGTACTCTGATTCACCATAAAACACCGATGGAAACTGTTTATTTTTCAGTACAGATCACCTTGAAACCATTAAATGCTAGAAGCGATAACATTTAGTTGGATTGTTTTGATAATGTTCCCGTTTTAGACTTGACAGAAGGTTCTAATTGTGTGCGTGCGTATTCAATCTAACAATCATCGGACGGCATGGTATGGAAGCAATCTGTTTGGAAGAGTCCTTAAAGTGGCTATTGAAAGCAGCTTTAATCCGGGAGCTAGAAATGTATAGCTCCATTGCAGATCAGCAACCCATTTTAGAATGACTGGAGAGTCACGTCTATTCCGAGCCCACCACCTTCCAACCCCCCCCCCCCCACAAAAAAAACAAACCAACCACCCATACAATTTTTATAATAATATTTTATAAACAAAAAAAAAAAACACACCCCACCACACCCCCCCCTCCACCAACACGTACATATTTATAAAAAGCTCCTTTTTTTCTTTTTTATTTTTTTTTTTTTCCCGACCCCCCCCACCACCCCAACCAACCCCCACCCTTAAACTTACCTTTTTAAAATTTCACCCAAATAATTTTTTCCCCAATTCATTTCTTTATCATTTATTTTACTGATTTGCAAAAAGTGTACTCCCAAGTAACAATTTTAGTTTTATTCCAGCCGTATAGCACTCCTCCCGTCTTTGTTGATGAAATTACATTCAAAACTGTTTTGTCTACCAACACCTCCTCTATGTTTCTTTAAAACCGAAATTTGTACAAAGTTGCCCACTCTACAGACGGTTGTGAAGCAATTTAATAACACCATAAGACCATAAAGATTTTGAAAATGTTCTAGTGTAAGATGTTATGACTACTTGAGAACGTTCATAAAACCTATTGGCTGCCATGAAAACCAGCATACGGCCAAATGGCCACAGTTGTCAAACTTCACAGTGATATCGTGGATAGTTTTTGTTGTTCTGCTTTGTTCGATTCTCTGCTCTTCTGATTCATTTAGCAGTAAATAATATCTAAGAGAAAAGTTGCAGTATTGCGGAAAATTTTGTTTGATACCAAAACATCCAAAACAAATTGAGTTTTTACAGCGTATCATGCTCCAAATCATAGGCGTATTTAATTTTATGGTGAATATTGGCACGATAAGAGCCGAAAATTAATGCACCTCGGAAATTATGCGAGTTTACAACAACAAAAACAAAATTAAAACAAATATATTCGAAAGATTAATCATGAATAACCCGCAAATTGATGGAATACAATAAGATTATCTAGAAGAAGGCCGAAATTGTTCTCTGATCTACAGTTCATTTGCATTGCATTTAAAATTTTTTTCCACATTTCAATTATTACTTATATATCAGTATGGCGATTGGAAAAAACCAAACACAGTTTTGCCAAAGAGCCAATTTATCTTCGCAATGACTACTTTAAAACCAATTTGCCTTTAAATGCATTTACTGGAGGCAAAACAGTTTTAAAATGCTTTTTCAACTGACCATAATAAGATAATATGAATGAGTCCTAAAACGGTATTTCAAAACAGCATTTTACGAGTTCATAAAGTCGAAATAAAACCTTTGATAGGAGTCAAAGGAATTTGAGAAAACAAAGTTTAAAGATCGTTGTAAACAAGCTGTGTAGGTTCGCATAAACCTGACTAAAATATGAAACCTATTGGCACCTCTTGCTAGCATAATAAAACCAAATTTATTTCTAAACACTTTAATAGAACTTGATAAAGCTGAATGGTTATAGCAATGTTACTTGGGCTACTAGGTTGAATGCAAAAATGCAAAGCCGCCTTTTATAACTTACTGGGAATCCATAGATTTTTCCACGCAATCGAGCAAAACCCATTCAGAAGCGCTTTTGAAGCGTTTAATTTCGAAAACACGATAATTTAGAATGGGACATAATTATTGTTCTTTCATTATTATTGCTGTTTACGTGATATCAGTCTGAAGCTGGTTTCTCACATCAGGGAGATGACCTGGGCCCTACATATCGAACCCATCAACACTTGGTTGGGACCAATGGCTTTATGGTGATCAGTGATTTTTCATCTCAGAAAATCCCAATGGCGCCGACTGGAATTGATACCAGGCCGACTGGGGTGAGTGACAATCACGCTTACCAAAACACCGCCGGCGTCGTCCCAAAAGCGTTCCAAAGGGCAAGGACATAATTGGTTATTGCCAATTCAAAGAAAAATTAGCATTTGGGATTAGCTAACATTAGCATGAGATTTGGCAGCCGATATTAATAAATGTAACTGACAGTTGCCTATGGATGTTTCGATCACTGAACTAACCGCGTTTCATGACAACCTTGTTCACGTGAAGGATTATTGAACAGCAATTCTGATGAAAGTTCAACACATAAATGGAAACCGAAACTAATGATATTTACAACGGAAATAATTGTAAACGGCATGTTAAATTGCCTTCAGCTAACCTAAATGCCAAAACGGCACTTTAATGTATGACCACACCTAGTTTCACAATTATTTCGTAGGATCAAAGCAAGTTCCGATATACCTTGAATAGAACACAAACCAGCGCTGTTTTCTAAATAATATTGATTGAAAAAAGTTCCGGATATCTATGAAATACTATACGTTAAACAATATTCTCCATAAAAATAATTTAAAATTTATTTTCTCCGTTATTCTCAATTTTTGAGTGCACCTGACTCAGCCTACAACTCACGTACCAGAAGCCCAGATCAGGTTAACCAGTGAATCTTGTGGTCCAGATTTTGGGGTAAAATCATAACTGGCTCCTACTACAGGTTCACGCAGGGAACGTTCTTGTAGTTCCAGAAGTGGTCAATGTAGCATATGGATTTCTCAATTCTAAAAATACCATATTTATGAAAAACTAGCTGGCCTGGCGAACTTTGTTCCGCTTTAACCGATGTTGTAATTCAAATAATTCCGAGCTTTCATGATTTTTTTTTGAGTAATTTTAAGCCAGGCTTGGCTTGTTTGTCACCTCAATTTTTTTTTATCGTTCATTCAGATTATGATATTCAAATCATCGACATCCTTATTTTTTCAGCCAGTCATGGTTCTCATAATTTTGAATGATGTTTGGGAAAACACTCGTAATGAATTCCTCTTACGTAGTTGTGAAATGACAGAAATTCGGCGGGAATGAAATCAGTCCGGTGTAAACGTCAACTGGCACTTCTCCATTGCCAATCGCTGACAATTGATTCGAGAAAATCTCGGCAGACGGATCGTTTTGCAAGGCAACTTGCATATTTGTCGTCAACTGTATCTATTTTACATATCGCCACAAATACGAAAGCTTAAGGCAAGGGTTGATTTCATCCGCTGATTTCACATATGCGTAGAAAAGTCAAAAAATAGTGCACAAATACCGAAGTACATATTCGGATTGATTTAATTTTTCGACAGTTCAGACATATCACGGCTACCAATTTGAATACAGTACCTCACTAATTGCACGAATATCTTCCAAAATTATCGAAGTCACGCTGAGCTTCACTTGCGTGATCGTTCACGAATAATACACTTTATTCAAAGTCTAATAATTAATGCTCAAAAAATAATTGGAATGCAGCATCAACTGTACCAACAGCCGAGCAATAAGGACACCTGTAAAATTGCGCAATATCAGGCAGACTATAAACGTCATCTACGTTCCATGTCAAGGATAACTCGATCAAAACGAAACCATACATAATGTATTGAAAATCTAGCATTATCGAAGTTTTCATTTTGCCCATACATTTGTCCAATTTTATCTTTTTATTAATGTTCCTTGGGCGTAGTCAAACAGAACAAAATAAACGCAACTTAAATCAGACGATCCGTTCTCGAGTTATGAGCGGTCTTACGAATGCCACTCTGTTTTATATATATATCGATAGATAGATCATGAAGATAAACTGCCGCAAGACATGTTTTGGCGGGTAAAATCCTAATCGGCCCCTCCTAAAGCTCCCCACAGGGACGTTCTGGCAGTTTCGGAAGTGGCCAATGGCTTTCACAAGTCTATCGAAACCATGTTTATGAAAAACCATGGAGATAAACGAAGAGTGGCTGCCGTACGGCATGTTTTGGTGGTTAAATCCTAGTTGGACCCTACTATAGGTTCCCCCTGGGAAGGGTTCCTGTACTTCCGGAAGTGGCCAATGTAGTCAATGGTCTTCATTAGTCTATTGAAACCATGTTTATAAAAAGTCGCAACGCTGGGGCTGCCCTCCGGCATGTGTTGGCCGTAAAACCGTGATTGACCCCTAGTACAGATTTCCATGGGGACGTTCCAGTAGTTCCGGAAGTAGCCAATATTACCAATGGCCTTCTCAAGCCTTCTCAAGCCTGTCGAATCCATTTTTATGAAAACTCACGAAGAAAGTGCTGCCGCTAGGCATGTTTTGTGATATAACTGTGATTGGCTCTTACTAAAGGTCCCAGCAGGGACGTTCTGGTAGTTTTGGAAGTGGTCAATGTAGCCAATGGCTTTCACAAGTCTATCGAAATCATATTTATGAATAATAATTAAGATAAAGCTGCCGCATGGCTTGTTTTGGCCGTAAAATCGTGATTGGCTCCTACTACAGGTTCCCCCGGCGAGGGGTTCCGGTGGTTCTCAGTCTTGATAGAAGTCAGTCGTTAGGTTCTAAAGCGTGGATTTTCAGGCAACATAACATTGACTACCTATAAGTTCCATGCGAAAATCAAATGATAACTCAATACAACAAACATAACCAGAAGGATTGGCCCTTACTAAGAATCCTTGCGGGGACGTTCCGGTAGTTCTGGAAGCGGCCAATGTTTCCAATGGTCTTCTCTAGCCTATCAAAACCATATTTATGAAAAATCATGAAGATCTGCCGCACGGCAAGTTTTGGCAGTAAAATCGGTCCTTACTATAGGTTCCCGTGGGGACGTTCCGGTAGTTCCAGAAGTGACCAATGTAGCTAATGGCCTATTCTAGCCTATCGGAAGCATACCCCATAGCCCCTACTACAGATCCACGCAGGGACGTTCCAGTGGGTCCGGAAGGGGCCAATGTAGCCAATAGCCTTCACAAGTCTATCGAAACCATATTTATGAAGATAGAACTACCGCACGGCATGTTTTCGCGGTAAAATCGTGATTGGCCCTTACTACAAGTCCCAGCGAGGACGCTCCAATAGTTTCGGAAGTTGCCAATGTAGCCAATGGCCTTCTATAACCTATGGAAATAATAATAATGAAAAGTCATGAAGATAGAGCTGTCGCACGGCATGTTTTACGATAAAATTGTGATTGACCCCTAATACAGATTCCCGCGGAGACGTTCCGGTTTTTCTGATAATGGTCAATGTAGCCAATTGCTTTCTCAAGTCTATCGAAACCATATTAATGAAAAATCATGAAGATAGAGCTCCCACACGGCATGTTTTGCAGTGAAATCTTAATTAACCCCTAGTACAGGTTTCCACGGGGACGTTCTGGTGGTTCCGGAAGTGAACAATGTAGCCAATGTCCTTCTCAAGCCTATTGAAACCATATTGATGAAGATAAAGCGAAGATGCCGCACCGGATGTTTTGGTGGTAAAATCGTGATTAACACCTAGTACAGATCAGTCTTGATAAAAGTCATGCTCGCTAGGTTCTAAAGCGTGGATTTTCAGGCAACATAACATTGACTACCTATAAGTTCCATGCGAAAATCAAATGATAACTCGTGATAACAAACGTAACCAGAAGATTGAACGTTCGATTCTCAAAATGCTTTGATATTCATTTATGTAAACAGGTTCATTTTCATTATGAATTTCAATGTCAGAAATAAAATTCAATAAACCACCATGAATATCAATTACCCGTCAGGATTGGAAAATATGCAAAGGGCAGCCCAGTCCAGGGTATTCTTGCTCAACATTGCTAGCATCTATTATTTTTGGACGATGATGACGGCCCTGGTTGTTCCATGTTCGTATTAGGATTCAAAACCACCAAATAATAAAAAATCATCACAAGAGATGATATTCATATTTCGTCAAATGAAATTCATGCCTCCGGTGACAGTAAATTTTCGACCCGCACTTAGAGCCGACTTCATTCATTGCAGCAAAGAAAACTCAGTTGGCATAGAAGTGACATCGGTAACCATGAAAACCGGAAAAGTTAACATCATCATTACACTGGGATAAAATCATTTTCACTTCTCATGAATATTTTATGAAAATCCAAGGCACTGGACCATGACCAATTTCTGTATTTCATGAAGTTACAGCATCACAAATTTGATCCAAAATTTGCCTGTCCCGATAATTTTGTCTATCCCCTGTTCATTCGATCGGTAACCTCAACTAATAACACTGAAAGTGAAACTCATTGTTGGGTACTTTTTTCTTAGCGTGCACGTGGAACCTAGCTCATCTATCAAGATGCCACTGCTGAATATGCTCCAAATTAACACCCGATTCCAACCGAAACAAGTCGAAAACATGGCCTATAAAAATGCCATATTTATGCCTTGTTGTCAGTACACATCAGGTGACACTAACTATCGATCAAACATGGTAAACAAAGCAGTTAAAACTGTCACAAATTGTCAAATATCGCCCACCCAGTACTCGCCCGATCGCTAACTCATTTTTTCACCATCAACAACAGCTCCAGTAATTTTCTGGTGACAAATATGCGATTAGAAACTGCTAATTTGTTTACTTTAACAACCTTTGTCCAAAATCATAGTAGGCCTATGTACTAAAATCATCGGTAAATAACATCCCAAACAAGTTCCGAAAAAAATCTCGACTCGGCCAGCAACAGCTGCATCGAATTCTCACGTTTCTCAATAATAATCGCTAATTTATGTACCTTTATGGGCACTTTATTCAAATAAGTGTCGAACCACCGATGATGCTGACGACGAAGAAGAAGAAATCACCGCAGAAGGGCCAAACGATTCATTTGTGAAGCTGGGGCGTGACGACGGTCGATGGCGAATGATGTCATTTGCCCTCCCTCGTTTTCATTCGGTATCGATATTGCCGAAAATTAAATGCCTTTAATGGTGGCTGATTGTAGTGCCCGGTAGGTTTCGGGACGAAATCCGAAATCAATCTGCGCTTTCCGTATGGGGTGTCAGGTTGAGTAATGAACCCATTATTTGCATAAATTTGAGCTCGCGTACAATTGAGCTTCGGCAGCTGGATAAATGGTTGTGCTATCGAGCGAGGAGATCGTAGCATAATTTTGTTTTTTTTTAAGTGTAGGATTTGAATTAATTAACGATGACGCACAGCTCCGTTGCTTCGCTAGAAAATAGCCGAACCTTGACCCGATTGAACTTGAATTGATAAATTTCTCCAGCTTTTCTTCACCTCGAATCTGCATAACGCCATCAGCGTTTGTTTTGGTTTTGCATATTTAGGCACACATAGAGCGGTGGTCCGCACTGTAAGAGTTCAAGTTGGCTGGCATTCAAAATATTGCCATTGTGCCGCCGCCGCCACTGCACAGGCTATTTCAGCAAAACGGTAGATTACACAATTACCTATTGCCGAAGCGTTTGAAGCGAAGCATAACAGAGTTTAGCAAAACAGCTCACGCCAACGCGCATTTGTTGTTTGGTTTGGAAATTAGCGTGTCTGATTGTGAGCTGCGTCAGATGCCCCACCTCCTTGTTGCTCAACTTTACTTCGCTTGATAAGATTCGCCTTTTGTTGCTTAGAGTAGAATCAAGAGGGAATGATGCCTTTTAAAATGTCCATCTATACAGTTGAAACCTGAACGGCACTTGCGCCGTTCTTCGAAATGGATCACGTAAGCTAACAGATTTGTTTAGAAAAACCTAAAAACAAGCAAACCTCTCGATCACTGACTGACTGACGGCTTCCCGGTTGCTTGTTTTCCGTTGTGATCTGAGCGCACGAAGATGTCACTTGTCAACATGACAATAATGGCAGCAACTATCGACTAACCTCTTTGCACAACACGTGTCAACCCCGATGGTTGTAGTTAATGAAGAGTCAGAAGAGAATCGCTCTTACTCTACGTCATTGAATCGAACAATGTGCTAATTGTTTGTTTTGATTTATCCCAACGTAAGTTGTTCGATTTTATGGCATCGCAACCGGTTTGTTGGTTGCAGTCGTCAGTGTCAGCGCCGCGGGATGAGTGCTGTGTAATTTGCCTGCAATTTCAGCTTCCTCTATGAATAAGAAATGAAGCTGCGTAATGCATGCAGCTAATCCTGTTTGCTTCCAGTTGATTGTCGGTTGTGACTTAGATGAATAAGACGGTTTTCGAACCGAAGTGTCATTCGATTTGTTCTGTTTTGGCAATTGGGTTACAGTATTTGGAATAGGAATGTATCAACTTTGACTGAATACAACTTATTGGATGAAAGAGCCAATCTTACTGTTGTTGCAAATCTTTTCCCTTTGTGGTCTTCGTTTTTGTCCTTACCTGGAATGAGAAAAAAGGCAAAATGATTATGAGTTAAGTGGTTTGACTTGGCTTGGTTTTAAATCTTTATTTTCTTTATGCGTTGGTGGAGTTTTTAGATTATTCAAAACAAACAATTGCATTTTTAATAAACGTATCAGGTACAGTTTATTTCAGTAGTTTCTTGATTAATGCTTGAGTTATTCTAAGTTAAAACTTCAGTACAACTGTCGTTCAAATAAATTTGAAAAAAATATTAAGCTACAGTGTTGGACATAACATTTGCAATTTTTTTTTTAACGTTACTTAAAACCATAACTGAACTTTGAAATTACATTAGAGCATTTCCAGGAGCAAACTGGCGATAACATGTCGAATTTTGACACGAGCCGCTTGGATATGGTCGAAATTTCGCAAACATATTCAATATAACAGAGTGCGTATTTTGACATAAGGATATATTATTTGGACTTTTGAGCTTTTGAGAAGGGCTTATGTGTTTTTGATACAACAGTTTTAGGAAAACAGTAGCTTGGAAATCGTTCGTTTTAGAGAAAAGTGTCTGAGAAGAAATGGTAGGGAATCAAAACGTCCACGAAAAAAAATGTACACTGAAAAAAAAATTAACATGAAAAAATCATCAAAAAATTAACATCAAAAAATCATTTATATTTTGATGGTACAATTAGAGTAGAGCAAGCCTTGCAAGACAGCATGAGCATCCAATCACGAGTGCAAAAACTTTGTTTGATGTGAAAATTACCACCTGACCACATTATCGTTTTTTTTTGTGTCACAAAAGGACTACGAGCAAGGGATAGAAGAACTACATAGCACATACCAACAAAAAAAAAATTTTGCCCCAAAAAATAAAAATGTTTTTTCTTTTTCCCCTTTTCCACAAAAACAACATACCTACAAAATAATCCCAAAGCGGGAGAGATCTTTTAATAAAAAAAAAAAAAAAAAAAAAAAAAAAAAAAAAAATAAACAAAAAAAAAATTACTACAACATTATTATTTGTAAAAAAAACAGCAAAAACCAATTTCAAAAAAAAAAAAAAAACAAGGGGGGGAAAAAATTAATTATTTATCTTAAAGTAGCAAGTATTTTAACTTCAACCTAATTTATACCTCATAAATACTAGATTCAGGGTATTAGGTGCGCAACTAAGTTCTCGCTGTTTTTTGGTGAAAAAGGGACTTTATTTTGAAAACAAAGGTTACAAACGAATTATTCAAAGTATTGCCCATCACTAGCTACGACTTTTTCCCATCTTTCTGGTAGAACGTGAATACCATTTCGATAGAACTGTCCGTCTTTTGATGCTATCCAAGAATCAAGCCATTTTGAGATGTCATCATATGAGTGGAATTGCTGACCAGTGAGACCATGTGCTATCGAACGGAACAAGTAATAATCGGACGGTGCAATATCAGGAGAATATGGCGAGTGGGGTAGGACTTCCCATTTGAGCGTTTCCAAGTAGGTTTTCACGGGTTTCGCAACGTGAGGTCGAGCGTTGTCATGCTGAAAGATCACTTTTTCGTGTCTGTGCTCGTATTGTGGCCGTTTTTCGTGCAGTGCTCGGCTCAAACGCATCAATTGAGTTCGATACCGTTCTCCGGTAATGGTTTCGTTTGGTTTCAACAGCTCATAATAAATAACACCAACTTGGCCCCACCAAATACACAGCATAACCTTCGCAGCGTGAATATTCGGCCTAGGCGACTATGTTGAAGCATGCCTGGGCAGTCCCCATGAATGATTCCGTTTTGGGTTACTGTAATGAATCCATTTTTCGCTACCCATCACAATGCGATGTAG
This sequence comes from Aedes koreicus, assembly GCA_024533555.2. Taxonomy (NCBI): domain Eukaryota; kingdom Metazoa; phylum Arthropoda; class Insecta; order Diptera; family Culicidae; genus Aedes; species Aedes koreicus. The sequence continues at coordinate 44,837 of JAHHFK020002078.1, read as the reverse complement.
AAAACTCTTCCTTTTTTGTCGCTGGAGCAGTTGTTCACAAACGTAAAAACGACGCTCAACATCTCTTGGCTTCAAATCGTAAGGAGCCCAAGTTCCTTGCTTTTGAATCATTCCCATTGCATGCAATCGCTTAGAAACGGCTTGGCGGGAAACTCCTTATCCTGAACCAAGCTCTTCTTGCGTTTGACACGGATCCTCATCGAGCAATGCCTCAAATTCAGAGTCTTCGAAGTTTTTTGGCCTTCCTTCACGCGGACGATCATCAACACTGAAATCACCGTTTTTGAAGCGACGGAACCAATCACGACACGTTGTTTCACTCAGAGCAGCATCACCGTAAACTTTTTGGAGCTCTCGATGTGCCTCAGCCGCCGTTTTCTTCGAATGAAAGAAGAAAATCAACACTTCCCGCATATGAAGATTATTTGGCACGAAATCAGACATATTTAAACAACCAAAATTAATAACACTAAACCAAAATCACTGATTTGGCAAAGCGGTTTGTTTACCATATGTCTGAGATTGGTTTATGACGCTTGAGATGTACAACATTCGACCAGCACTTACTACTGGCGCCATCTATTGCTAAACAGCGGGAACTTAGTTGCGCACCTAATATTAATTTTCTAGGTTATAATATAAAATTTTATACTTGTTCACTTTTTATATAAATCATGAAAGCTACTTACACTCACTAACCAAAACAAAACCCCCCAAATTTGCTTCAACAAAAACCTCACCACCTCCTCATTTTCTAATTAAAAATCATTTTCCCCCAAAATGTCACAACAATACAATATTATAAACCTCTTTACCCAAAAAATTTGTTATTAAAAATTTATAAAAATTAAGTTTTCATAACATATATAAAAAAAAACCAAATTTAAAAACCCAGTTTTTTAGAAAAAAATTTAGAAATATATAAAAAATTAAAAAAAAAAAATACTTTGCGGAAATTTTTTTTTTTTGTAGGAATTTTTTCTTCACATTTTTGTGCATATAACTAAAAACACACCAAAACAACCATTAGTTTTATAAAAAAAGGGGTTGATAAATCAAAACCCCAAAACCCCGTGGGGGTAAAAAAAACAAAAATTAAAATTTAATCCCTAAAATTTAAAAAATTTAAAAAAAACCCAATCTGTGAAAGTCAAAGAAAAAGTTGTTGGAATATCCATGGTTGTTCAAACAAACATAGTTTGGCGATGAACCATCTGGAATAATTTATGAAAAAGGCGTATTTATGTTCTTAGCCACTCATGAAATTAAATTCAAAATAAATCGAAACAGTTACCTTTAGAGAGATCATTAAGATAAACATTTTGATTGGAAATTTGATGTTGAAAAATATTTTGGCATTGTAAAGTACTTCTGATAAACATAAATTTATTTTATGAAAATCTTCCAAAACTTGCTATTAGGAAAACTTTTTTAACAATTTTTTGTCCATATTGTTCTTACCTCTTAAACAATGGCTTATTTGTCCAAATTTTACCATCGAAATTTAAAAAAAAATTAAAAATAGCGTATTTTGGGAATTTGAATTTTAAGTTTTAATTATGATTTTTTCATGTGAAAAAGGTTTTTTTTTCAGTGTTTTTTTTTCATGGACATTTTGATTCCCTACCATTTCTTCTTAGACACTTTTTCTCTAAAACGAACGATTTCCGAGTTACAGTTTTCCTAAAACTGTTGTATCAAAAACACATAAGCCCTTCTCAAAAGTTACTCTCGTATCAAAACGACCGTTCCTTATGCCAAAACACTTATACTGTTATTCCGAACACGTTTGCAAAGTTTCGGCCAAATCTAAAATACTAAAGTTTTGTCATTTACTGATTTGACGTGGAACCGCTCACAAGAACAATTTCCACAGTGGAATTATATATTATACACAGAACGCCCCCCGAGAGTTGTTGACAATACTACCTTTTACACACCCCACAATATGCATATTTCTTTTTTTTTCCCCTCGCTTTTCGGCCACCAAATAATAAAAACCCACAAAAAAAAAATTTAATAGTACAGGGTGTCTCCCAATACTTGTCACTAAAACACAATAGGATAACAACAAAACAAATCAACCAAATCCTAACAATTATTTTTTCATTTGAAAGATAAATGTTATAGAAATAAACCATATTAATTCAATTCGAATCTCTCACCATTTTCCTTGATAACTTGGCGCAAACGCTTTTTAATCCCAATGCAGCTGGCACGCATGATTTCCTGAGGAATTTGGTCCCAAATATCATCCAAATGTTTCTTAAATCGATCTTAAGTAAGCCCTTTCGTAGGGCCTATATGTTGAGGCATATAACCCCATACAAAGTAGTCAAGTGGGTTGAGATCCGGTGAAGATGCAGGCCATTCTTCGTTTGTGATGAAATCGGGCAAATTTTCCGCGCACCACGCTTGTGTCTTCTTTGCCTTGTGAGCTGGAGCTGAGTCCTGTTGGATACAATATGGTGTATTCCCATACAGCGTTGAAGCATAAGGAAGCAGATGGTTCTTCAAAACCTGCTTGATGTAATATTCAGTGTTGATTTTTACGTTAGGTTCTATGGAAAGAAGAGGAAGTTTTCCTTTTCGTGAAACGACGCCCCATACCATGAATTTCGATACATTCTGATTCTACGTTCTACAGCTAGTTTATCTCTTGGAATATTGGCAAGAATTTTGCCATACACACGATCATTTGGTTGATTGTGACTGTCTTAAAGGAGGAAGAGCTTTTCATCCGAAAATAAAATCTCGCAGTCACCGTGCCGAACCAAAAGATTTCTGCATCTTTGGACCCTGGCTTGATTTTGACGTACCGTCAACCCGTGAACCCGTTGTTTCGTTGTACGGCTTGCATTCCAGATCATGTCTTAGGAGCCTGTTCATTGAAGCAGGGGACATTTGAAATTTGTTGCTCAATTTACGGCTAGATACGTCCGAATTACGTTTTATTCGCTCCTTCCCACATTTTATCTTTTTTTCGTTCTGGCAGTTCGTCTGCGTCTGGCACCTCCTATGTGTTGTATTTGACATTCCCAGTTTCCTTGAACCATGTCAAGGTACGAAAAAAAAACTCTTACTCACTCCGAACTTCTTAAGACTATTGAATATCTGACACGGTCTAAGCTTTTGCAAATGTAATTTTAAAACTTGCTCCCGTATGGCTTTCATGGTTGCTGATAAATATAAACAAACGGAATCGCTTATTTATCTTTAGCGATAAGCTGTCAAAAGAATACACTCAAAATGGGTATAATCAATTCCGCTGTTAAAATTACCCAGCTGAAATAAACCAAGACTGAAAAAAGGTGACACCTATTGTGATTCATCCTTAAATTTAACCGACACGTAAGCTGAAATAAATACATAAAGACTGTCCACGTTAAATTTCGGACACCTTTCTTTCAGTGTAGATTTTGAATTATTTCACGGATTGCTAAAACGTTTCAATTTTATGACAGCGAAAAATCTCCACTTTATTTCGTAGTACAACATGTTTACATTTTTGTTACATTCAGTTAAATGGCGTCGATTCAAGTGAAAGTGCGCAAACGCATTTTGTACGAACAGCAGCAAAATCCAATTATTTCGGTACGCGATCTTGCCAAGAATGTTTGCAAATCATTTGACCAGTGCTTGACTGTGGATCGAAAGGTTGGAAGTGGAACAAATCGAAAAGTATGCTCCCGACAAATGGACAAGAAGCTGGTAGCCATAATTGAGAAAAATCCCAATCTGTCTGTGCGAAATATTGGATGCTCGCAAAGTTGGAAAGTCAAAATCGTACGCACAAAAAGTGAAGCAGAGGCCAGTGAAGGCGTACAAAGTGAAAAAGGTGCCCAACCGTGATGATAAGCAAAATTTCACTGCAAAAAGTCGTGCCAAGGAGCTTCACACCAATTTTTTGCAAACATTTTCTTGTATCATAATGGACAACGAAACTTACGTACTCGAAGACTTTAAACAGCTTCCGGTTCTAGCTTTTTATAAAGTGATGCAAAGGAACGCTGTTGTCAAAAATTCCCGGACAAAGAAGATGTCCAAATTCTCGAAGAAGTATTTGATTTGGCAGGCCATATGTAGTTGTGATCGAAAATCTAAAAGTTTCGACTCTACCGGCACTATCAATAGGGATGTGTACGAGAAAGAATGTCTGCAAAAGCGGTTGCTACCGTTTACCAGAAGCCACGACTCTCCAGCTCTGTTTTGGCCTGATTTGGCCTCTTATCACTATGCGACATCCGTCCTGGTATGGTATGAGGTGGGCCCTAAAATTTACCCAGTCTTGGTGTATCAAGGAGGGCCTTAGCATAAATCCATCAAAAGTAGTAATTGTACCTTTCACTAGGAAAAGGAAGTTTAGTCTAAAAGCGTTTCAGCTAGGAGGATTAAAGATTCATCTTAGTGAACAGGTTAAATACTTAGGAGTGATACTGGATGCCAAACTGAACTGGAATGCTCATCTTGAGTGTGTGATCGGTAAGGCAACCAGTGCTTTCTGGATATGCTCAAAAACATTTGGCAGAAAATGGGGTCTAAGACCAAAAATGATAATGTGGATTTATACATTCATAATACGTCCAAAAGTAACGTATGCTTCTCTTGTGTGGTGGCCAAAAACAAAAGAGGCTACTGCACAGAAAAAGCTTACAAAACTTCAACGGCTAGTATCCATTGCTATAACGGGAGCGATGCGCAGCACTCCATCAAATGCGTTGAATGCAATTCTAAATCTGCTGCCTTTGCACGAATACGTGCAACTAGAAGCGGAAAAGAGTATGCTTAGACTTAAACGGCTGAAAACTTTCCTGTCTGGTGACTTAGTCGGTCACCTGAGCATTTCACAAAGCTTTCAAAATGGGCCAGTGATGTATATGAATGGAGACTGGATGAAACCTGTGGAAAACCATGACATCCCTTACAACATATGTGAAACGTCACGTATAGATTGGGAAGTCGGAGGTCCCACTGTTCGTCATGGCTCCATAAAATTCTTCACAGATGGCTCAAAAATTGGAACAAAAACGGGAGCAGGAATCTTCGGCCCTGGGGTAGAAATCTCAGTGGCGATGGGAAACTATCCAACGGTTTTCCAAGCGGAGATCTTTGCTATAATAAAATGTGTTAACGTTTGTCTGAAGAGGAGATATAGACATGCAAATATTTGTATTTTTACAGACAGCCAAGCGGCACTCAAAGCGTTAAGTAATTATAAATGCACATCCAAACTTGTCTGGGAATGCATTCTTTCATTGCGAAAGGTGTGCCAAGAGAACTCGGTAAATTTATTCTGGGTTCCGGGACACTGTGGCATTGAAGGCAATGAAAGGGCAGACGAGCTTGCTAAACAAGGTTCAAATGCACAGTTTATTGGCCCAGAACCATTCTGCGGTATATCATACTGTGCCAGATAAATGGAATTAAAATCTTGGGAAGTGCAAAGGGTGATGACCAATTGGTTGGTCACCACAAAGTGTGTTCAAGCGAAAAGGTTTATAATTCCAAATGTTACAATCAGTAAAAAGCTTCTGGAGCTCAATAAGAGAGTTCTTTGTACCTATACTGGCCTAATAACCGGACATTGCCCGAGTAGATATCATTTGAAAAACATTGGCCAGGTTCAGAATGATATCTGTCGTTTCTGTAACATGGAACGTGAAACCTCGGAACATCTGCTTTGCAGTTGTGATGCTTTGTACAAGAGCAGACTTAAATTTCTGTACAGTGGCTATATGCAACCTAAAGAAATTTGGACTGCAAATCCTGGAAAGGTGGTGGGTTTTATAAACTCAATTTTGCCTGACTGGGAGACGCGTCTTGGGCTGATCACTTGACAAATGGTGATCTAGCTTTAAGATGCGAATTAGAATAGTAAACAGGGGTATACCACAAAAGTTCAACTCAGTGGACGCAGTGGTTCTACGACCCAACAAAAAAAAAAAAAAATAAAAAAAGTTACAAGAGATACAAGACATGCCCGACAAAAACACACCCCCCAAACCACCCCGCAAAACTCCCCACCAAAGAAAAACACGGCGCTCCCGACCCGCAAACACTCTTCAAAAAAAAAAAAAGCAAAAGAAACCGATGATTTCAAGAAAAAAGGGAGAAACGCCCCGCCGGGCGCATCTGAGGATACCGTACGGAACCTGATGGCGGGTGTACCACAGAAAGTTTGAGAATTTTACAGAAAGAAGGATTAACATCTTAATCAACTGTTTCTAATGTCGATAGAACTGTATTATTGTGAAATAAACAATCGGTTTTGTTGAATCATGTGTACATTTTTTTGCTGCTATTATTTGGGTGAAATTTAACGTGGACAGAATTTATACTGAACTGTTGTAAAAAAATGGTCTTATTTCGATAACTATAGCCAATTTACCAATCAATCCTAAATGTTGACTGAAATTATTATCGACCTTCCCTTTACAACCTGGTTAATTGGAATGAATTTCGTATAAATGTTCATGTAAATTGAAAAGTTCAGTATGTGAATAACATTTTGTTTAAAGTAGCTATGTATTGTTTTATATTTTACATTTGAAGAAACGCACGATATGACTGCATGCAATGAAACGGTGCGAGTTCAATAGTTTAGCCACGATTTCAGAAATACACAGCAGGAGAATCATAGATCCACCAATCCAATTTTATTCGTTTGAGTTTCAAAATTCAGTTTCCTCACTGATGGCGAGGGGTGTAACCTTTCCAATTAAATGGCAATATGTCCAAAATAAGCAGAAGAATATGTCATGATCCATAACGAATCATCGAGATTGAAATTAATTGCAATCAAGTCCAGTACTGAAAAGGATAAATTAATTCCTGATTCACATTATTGCACCCCGCGGAGCCGCTTTGCTCGCGATTATTGCCAGCTATTTAGCTAATGGATAAATCTTCCAAACTTCCAATCAGAAGCGGTCTTTGACGTAGGTGCCCGGAACGGAACACAATCACAATCACCTAATGATCCTATCGAGAATCCAAATCTCCCAACGGCAATCGAATCATCTCACACCATTTCCTACTGCTTCCAATTAAGATCTGCACCACCGATAGGATCGATCTTCTCTGCGATTCAATATCTCAACAATAATCCGAAAACATGTTCGATAGCCAGGAAGTAATGTTATAATAATCAAAACAAACATTCGAACATGGAGTCGCTTCGACCGCCCATCCGTCAAAAGTGGTTGCCGATACTTCAGCGAGAAGAATAGGGCGGAGATCGTGGGTAAACATCTCATCTCAATCCACATCACCATCGTCTTCATCGCCCCCTCTAAGGAGGGTATAAGTTTACACATATGCTCGTTTCGTAGCTGCGCATCAGTGAAATCGTTTGTTATTGATGTCCGGACTGAAGCATCAATCTCTAATCAAAACAAGCTCCTTCAGCCGAGTCCCGAGCGCTTGAATGGTGATCAAAGTACCTATCGACGACCCTTTTGGGGTTAGGCATAAGCGGAACGTGTATTCGCAATCATAATGGTGAGAGATTCGAGAAGAAGACAAACACCGCCGCCGCCACCGAAGACGACGAATGCGTGGAGGATCGTCTCAGCCGGTGGTTGCCTTGTCAAGGTCGGTGGGTTGATGACTACCGCTGGGGAAAAAGAGGAGCGGTCACTTGAAGGATTGTACATCACGGCAGGTGTGATCAATCATATCCAACTATACATTGCGATTTACGCATTTCACGAATAGGTTGTTCTAAGACTTTGCCGAACAGCCTAAGAACTTTTTTGAAATTGCGTTCTTAAGAAATGGCCTACGTCATTGGACCGTTTTCGCGGAATAAATCGGTTGTTGTTTATTGAAGATTAACTCTTTGAAAAAAATCGAATTGCGTTCGCCAAACAAATCCATTCCCATGTCAACACATGGGCCGGCATGCAAGCGAGGCAATTTATTTCTGCAACGGAGGGGTCACTCGGAATGAGTGCACAAATAGCTCACGTTTAACCACCCGCAGTCCTTGTTGACAGAAATGCAGAACTCTATGCATAATCTCTGGGAGGGGGGATTGACGAATGCATAATAAATGTAGCCTAACCCAAATAAGATAATCATGGCGTCATAAATCGATTTTGGATTCGTTTCGCTCGGGACACGAGAGAGACACCCTACTGCGACGGAATTGATTTCATTCGAATTTCAATTAATCACACTCACCTATGGTGGGTAAATTACGGTCAAGTAGAGTTTTATTCGAGTGGTTTTTATTTTTGTTTCTGTTTATCCTACAGATCGTCGCCAACGCAACGCAGAGCAGATATGTCATCCACAATGTCGTCGGATTCAACGAAGGCGACCATACTGAAGCTGCTCGACGAACAGCAGCGCCCTTTTTCACTGGCCGACATTTCCGAGAAGGTCAAGGAGCTGGGAAAGTCGTCCATTCAAAAGTGAGTGTTGGACGTACACAGGCGATACAATTGTATTCGGGTAATTAAACGGTTCATTGTTGTTGATTCTGTTCTGTTCCCAAAACAGGGCCCTGGACAGTTTGGTGCGTCGTGGTAAGATCATCGAGAAGGTGTACGGCAAACAGAAGATCTACTGCATCGCCCAAGAGGACGAGAAACCGGAGGTGAGTTGGATGTGGATGTAAGGGGTTCGAGAAGTTAAACTAGTTAGGTACTAAAAAGGTGAAGCACCGGTTTTTTGGTGTGGTTTGGCCGAGACCGTCGCTGGGAGGTAATAACAGTAATTGGCAGTGAACAAGTGAGGTCAAATTCGGGAATTTTCGCCTTTGTAAAGCTTCTTTTTAGCATTTAGACGTCTTTTCCATGGCTCGTTGCTCAGAGCTCGATTCACTTAATATCAGGATGCAAGAGATCAGCTCTATCTTGGGATTGTTTTGATGAAATAAAACAGTTGAACAGGAAAAATAAAAACATTTTTTTTTTGCACTTTTAGGATAAATATCAACAGGCTTATTCCGTTTTGTTTTCGATGAAACGACGAACTATTCTTGAAATATGTCGCAGCACACTTTTTTTTGTCAACTTGAGCAGTCACTTTATTCCACCGTCTCTTTGTCTCTACCGTATCCCGAGTCACTACTTAAGTGTCTCTCGACTGTAGTGGCAACAGGCTAAATCTGGCCAAAACATTACAAGGCCTTTGTGTGTATTGATGAATAGTAGAATCAGTTTGTCCAGTTTTTTCATGATGGTTCTACATTGGGAAAACAAGCAGCTTTTTTAAACTACACTTAAGAGTCAATTTGAACCGATTTAAACCAACAGTAAGGATGCTGTTGGGGCTACTTACAAAGTGTTATAGTGGTTTACTTCATTGGTCTAATAATTGATCTGAGCCGATTTAAACTAATCTTAAAGAAGCGGTTATGGAAAGTAGGTGGCTTTTTAGTAGACTAAGATGATGCAAAATGTTTTATGTAATAATGGAGTCTATAAAGGTGTAATTACTTCAGTTGGATACACTTCTCTGTTAGTGATGTGGAAATTTCTGATTGATTCGCAGCATTTCCTTTACCTTGTGCTACGACAAAAAAGCGCTCAACCCCGATGACCGACTGTCTTTTTGGTTTACCATGAAACAACAAACTTAATTGTGGCTCTGCTAGCAGATTTATGAATTTGTAAAAGACTTTGTTGATTTTCATATTCAAAATCAAAAAACCCCGCTTCATTCCGCTTGACGAATAATGGTGATCAAAACGGATGTTCTGTTCATTAATGTTATGCCCTTCAGAGAAAACAAAAGCGAACGAAGGTATAAGTGTTCGGCTACATGCAATGCGCATTTAACAGAAAATTAAATGCAATTAAATTGAGCAACTCCTATTCTAATCACTATGCCCCAACCAAACTCAATCAAAACCAATCAAAACCAGTAAGACAGAAGAAAAAAAAATTTCGTTGATTTTCAAGAAGCACAATTGTTGCAAAGCAGTTTAAATAACTTAAATGTAACTCAAATAAGTCACGAAAAAGTTGCTAGAACTATTTTTGAAAATATTTTGTTGTTTGGGTTGTTGCCAAGATTGATATATTTGGGTTGTTGCCAAGAGATATATTGAAATAAACTATCATAGTCATGCATCAAATAATTAATTCTACTTATGTTCATTCTTTTATCAATATTCTCTAAATTAACGTTCTTGTCCATGTCCTAAACTTTGGAGACTCAAACCGTTGACTCAAATACCAATACCGGGGTAAAACATACATTTTTCTAGCAATAATCACGAAGGTGATTAATTGAATAAAATTTCTAGCAATTTTGGAATTTTCTTAGCCAATTTATCTAACTGATCAGAAAACAAATTTATATGTGGAGGGAGTCCACGAGCCATGACCACATTCAAATTTTACTCGGAAAGCTACCCACAGTCCATATTTACATACGTTTCGTCGTCCATCAGTTTTCATCCTGGATACCTCGTGAAATCCCATCTACATAACTTTTACGCGTTTTGGCCATTGGGTTATGTTTTTGTGCTTTTTTTGGAATTTTAGTTTGAGACAATGTCGTCATCCGAAAGTTCTGGTTTGCTCTAATTGATCTGAATAACTTCCAATGCAGTTGCCGATCGTAAGTTCCACCACGACGGTTACTGTGATCCTTGCGAACAGTAGTTTTTCGCTCAGAGTTTCGTTATCTTTAACCATGACCAGGTTGGATTTTCAACGTGGGTTTCCAAAATCCGTTTCCTTCTCGGCATTAATCCTTCTTCTTTTTCTTCAGCATTTCAAGCGTATTGTTTTAACAATTAGCTTATTGCTTGCCCTCAACTTAGTGTTCTTAATGCACCTCCACAGTTATATATTGAGAGCTTTCGATGCCAAGTACCATTTTTGCATTAGTATGATTGTGTGGCAAGTACAATCATACGCTATGCCTAGGGAGTCGAGAAATTTTTCTTAACGAAAAATTCTTAGACCATGCCGGGAATCGAACCCAGCCACCTCCATCATGGTGTTGCTTTGTAGCTGCGCCTTTATCGGCTGAGCTAAAGGAGGACGCGGCATTCCTCCACAACTATTCAAATCTTTATGGATCGTAAGGATCGTGATTGTTTTTTTGACCTTTGATAAAATCAACATTCCTATTCCCGTTTTTGCTCGATCCTTACCTTACCTTATTAATCAGACCAAGAGCGGTGTGGTCTGCTGTATAAAGAAGTTGTCTCCATTGTATTCGGTCCTCGCCAACCTCGCTATCTGCGAAGGGTCGTTGCGCGCCTCTTTTTCTTGTTCCCGTCGGTTCGTTTTCAAGAATCATTTTAACTGGGCTGTCGTCCGATATTCTTACAACATGCTCAGCCCATCGTAGTCGACCGATTTTTGCGATGTGTACGACGGGAGGTTCTCCCAGCAATTGGAGCAATTCGTGGTTCATTAGCCTCCTCCACGTTCCGTCTTCCATCTGCACTCCCCCGTAGATCGTACGCAGCACCTTCCGTTCAAAGACACTAAGGGCGCGTTGGTCCTCCACTAGCAATGTCCATGTTTCGTGGCCGTAGAGAACTACCGGTCTAATTAATGTCTTGTAGATGGTCAACTTTGTAGTTCGGCGAACTTTGTTCGATCGTAGCGTCCTTCGGAGTCCAAAGTAGGCATGATTGCCAGCCATAATGTACCTTTGTATTTCTCTGCTGGTGTCGTTATCAGCGGTCACCAATGAGCCCAGATACACGAATTCGTCTACTACCTCGATTTCATCACCGTCGATCTGAACTCGTTGTAGGAGGCTAACATTGTCTTCTCGTAAGCCTCTTCCCTTCATGTATTTTGTTTTCAACGCAGTAATCACAAGCCCAATCCTACCAGATTCAGCCTCAAATCTGATGTACGTTTCCGCCATCGCACTATGGTACGAATGGACAAATTTCGCGACAAAAATCAATAACTCAAAAACCATTCGGAAGATTTAATTAAAAAAATAAGATCTATCTTTTGGTTTGAGTGGTGACTAGGGTGTTCCTTTTATGTCCATAATAAAAATTTCCACTTTTTATTTTATAATTTAGAGGATTTTTTGCTTCTACAGAATTGTAGATATTTTAATTTAATGAAACTAATGACCATTACAAGAGATAGCAATTGCTATTGTACTGCATAATTAGAGATTGTAGAGCAACTTCTTCAAAAATAAGAGCAGTACACCAAATATTTCGCCTTTTCCACTCAGAAAATTTCATGTAAAATCAAGTAGTTTTTATAACACCCAAAATGAACGGCCAAAAAGACTAATACAGGCATATCTCGATAAAAAGTAACTTTATTTTTCGACTTCTAACGTACATTTCTCATGAATGATAGTTCATTTATACAAATCATTGAAACCAATAGATTGGAAATAGTCTCATATATCCAATGGTTTATTATTTTTTTTGTTTTGAATAAGGTGTATTTTGCGAGAAATCGATAAAAATAGTCTGAAAATAAATTTGTTTTATATCGAGGTATACCTGTATTTATGACTTTTTCCACCCTCTTTATAGAAAATATATATAAAAAAATTCGGTTTTAAACTCTTTTAATATCATATGGTGGCTCTTTATGATGATATGGCCCCGGTTGTATTTTCTACGATGGTTGAGAACGCCGAGAAGAAAGTTTTGGGTTTTTTGGTTTTTTGGTTTTTCCCCCCGCTTTGCCCTTTAGCCCGGGACGCGGCGTTTAAAGCAATGCCATGTTCCGTCGGGTAATGGGAATTTCAAACAGCACAAGAAAAAAATTCAAACAAACTCTTTAATTGACAAATTGATTTGGTCGTCAATTGGATTAAGTTGACGGGGGAGAAACATGGTTCGTGATTGAACTTGGGCTTTCTTCTGGGTATTCTTGGTTCAGTTCCTCGTTGTTGCGGGTGGCCATCTGCAGGTGACGTGGGATAAATCTTGTCACAGGTGGAATTTCCCGCCAACTCGTAGGCTTCAGCAGTCATGTTTCTCGCAGCGAGGTTGACGGGAGCATCGGCAACAACAGCCAACTGCACCAGCGCCTCACTGAGCAACGACTGCTCGCCAGAGCACCCTCCAGGATGCTTGATGCCGCCAACTACGATCCTACAGCAGATCCTACTCTTATAAACCCCTATATAACATTCATGGCCACCTAGGAGACGTTCCTTACTTAAATATGAAGTCTGTGCTAGGAAAGTACTGTGTATTTGGTAAATTTACTCTGAAAAATTGACATTATAAGACATCACCTTGTATTTGCGTTTTTTGATGATTAAAATTGATGCGTAGAAATATTCCAGATAGATTGGTGCAAAGATTTTGAAAATCAGTTATGAAATGAATTAGTTATTAACGTTCAAAACCTCGTACTCGCAACGTGTACCCGTGTATTGAAAACAAAGACGTAGTCCTACGTCAAAACAGACACTGGTGGAGGGTTCTAAAAATAACTGATTATATGCTGGCGTAGATAGTCTTAACAAAATGTTTGCTATTATACACCACCAAAATGTTGACAAAAACTTTCGAGGGATAAAATGTAATGTCGGTCTATAGTCTACATGTTGGATTTAGTCAGTGAGGTAACTTCGTCTTATCCTCTAAATTTGGCGATAAAATATTTCTCCAGATTCTACGGTGTATTACAATGGATATCGATGAATTTTAGTCAAATATAGGACATTTAAAGATCATGAAGAAAATCTGTCAGCTTAACCAATGAAATTATGTTGGCTAGTAAAGTTAGGGAAGTCGTAAATTTGGATCTTTTATATCAAAATAAAGTGACGAAACATTTCTCGGTAGCTTACGTACAAGTTGATTGCTATGATGTCATTGTAGATTCATCGATTATCGCTGAATTTGTGACAAATTTGGTACATAGGCCGAACTAAGGGGCTAGGCTAACATTAAAGCGTGCATTAAAAAAAGCGACTAAATGTTCCGCCTTTTCATGCGATTACCCTGGTGGTTGGTCCACCGGTCAGTAGTCAAAATATACTAGTTGCCTATATACATTTACGGCAGCTATGGCGAGAACAGTGAAACAATTTCGATCTATGGTTTGTTCGTACCACCTGCTCCATCCGGGCCTAAGAAAGTCAGCCATCGAGGCCCACTTAGTGTCGGCCGGACACGATCGCGGAAACATCTACAAGATTCTGGCGCTTCTGGAGAAGGGAGAGTTCATCGAGCGGAAGCTTGGTAAGCCACCGGAGGATTCAACAGAAACTTAAACGGAAGACGAAAGGCGAGCTGGCCATTTCTTTTCGTGCGTTGGCCAAACGGTCAAGAAGTATTTGGCCAAAATGGATATCCACATGAGAAAGCGTCAGTCCAAGCCAGCCGTGTCCGAGAACCCAGCGGAAACAACGGCTGAAGATTCTGGTCAAAGAGATCTCCCCGGCGCAGCGGAACGTGGTGGTCGTTATGGACAAGGAGACGTCCCTCACGTTGGACGGCAGCGACTGGCAAGGCAAACGCTATTTCACCTCCCCGACAAAAAAAAAAAAAAATAGCAGCGATGTGAAGTACATAGCGCACACGAAGTTCCCAAAGAAGGTGGCTCACAATCAGTGAAAAGGGGATGTCACGTCCCTTCCTCTTTTTGTCGGGATTGACAGTGAACGGCGAGATCTACAGTACGAAGTGCCGCCCAGAAGTTGCCGCCCTCATTAAAAAGTACCTCAAGGATGACAACGTGGTGTTTTGGCCTGATCTAGCTTCGGCCCACTACTCGAAGCGGGTGCTGGAGGAAATGGAGCGGTTGAGCCTTCCGGTGGTGCTCAAGCACTCAATGGTTGTTGAAGTTCTGAGCCAATTTGAAGAGGAGAATATATTCAAATAATTTCGTGGTCAAAACGACGGATGATTTGATCAAAAAGGCGACCAAGGAACTGAAGAAAAACGCCTACAAGCTTCTTTTTTTCAACTATGGCCAATGTTTCGGCTTTGGCAGGAGTAGAAGTATTTCTGTGAAGCTTTGAATTTCTTTATGAATAAAATGCAATTTGGTTTGTTAAAGTATCTTTTTCCATTCTTTTTTACCATCCATCTGAAAATAGACGAATTTGAAAAATTTTGAATGCCCGAATTACATCCGGCAACCTGTGAAATTAATAGGAAATTCAGGCATACTACATTGGGGCATGCTCTTCCGCAAGAGTAAAACGGATTTAAAACTTAAATGTTACTAAATCTTGAAGTTAATTTTATAAGATTTTGTATAAGTAACATACATTATTCCAGTGTTGATAGATTGTAAATAAAAATTGTGCTTCCAATGATGAAAACAAATAGAATCCGAACACATTGCTAATTTTATCGTGGTTTTAAAGCATTCTGCTAGTCTAAATCATGGTCTTCAGAACCCTGATGAAACCCAAATGATGCCGGGGAAATATTTTCTAGGAGTTGCAATTTACGCTTTAAGGTTTTTTCGTTCAATTCATTTTTCCACAAACATTCACGCGTTAATTTATTTTATTTAAACGTCGACAAATATCCCATTCGATGCTGCAAAATTCAATCGATACTGACAAGTCGACAGCTTTATTCCGATGCCAATAAAAGCTACAATTTTAATTGAAAATCCACCCTTAAAACCACCACAGCCAGTAAATTTACCCGACTCACTGAACTTGAACTGATACAGTACATCCCACAAACAACCCAACGACGACTGCACCGCGGCTACCGTATGCCTCACCTATCGCAAGTAATTACAGTTTTTATTAAATCTACTCCTTTTTTTTTCTTTTTCTTTTCCCACCACCCGACACGGACAGCACGCTGAGCTCATTCGACAACTGGACGCCGATTGCGTCCGCCTTCGCGAGGAACTGACCGGACGGCAGCAGCAGATCCGTTCGCTCGAAGCCTCGCTAACCGAGCTGTCCTCGAAGATGACAGTAGGTGAGGCCCTCGAGGAGATCAAATCGTTGGAGTGCGGAATCGAACTGCTGCGCGGTCAGTTGGAGGAAGCTCGCTCAGCCGAAAATGAAGCATCGTCCTCGCACGCACCGCCACCGCTGGACAGGGATGAGCTGGAGAAGAAGTACAACCTCTACTTGTCGGCTTATCGCAAGCGCAAGCGAATCTGCACCGAGATCATCGGGCACATCATGGAGGGTTACCCAAAGAGCAAACAGCACTTGCTCGAGGACATTGGCATTGAGACGGACGAAGCGATTGGATTCCGGCTGACGACGACGGAGTAAGCAGGTCGCGCGATCTCTCAACTACGGGCGAATCATTTATCTTGTAGTTTGTTGAAATACACTAAATTGAATGCACGGACAAATGAAAATGATCATTAGGACAGTAAAGACCGTCACCTCACATGAATCGTGCGGCGCATGTGTTGCAATGCGGGTTGAAAAAGTTGAAGTTGAATCTCCCATAAATGTCCATCTGAGAAATGTGATGACCGGAGGGTCTGAGCCTGGTGCGGCTGGGTGTCATTGTCTTTCAGAATTTCATTTTCACCATCATTTGCCTAACGAGCGACCAATCTAGCAAAGGGGTCAACCACCGAATGATTTATCACCTATAAACGAGAATTGCGTACAACGCGTCAACACGCTTCTTTGGCTGCCAAGCCATAATCGCCTACCCTTTAATGGCCGTTTGAATTGCACACTTTTCGACAATGTAGCCATCGCGGACGGGGTTGTAGGTTGTATTTCGCATGTTCCGAACTCAAAGGTTGACAGCTACGGATCGGTCGGCGGTGAACGGCGGGCGACACACTGAACTATTGCATCAGGAAAAGAGGACCTGCTTGATGGGTGCTGCAGATGATGCAGTTTGTTTTCGCTATTTGTATGCCACCGGGTAAATTATGTCGTAACCAATGCCAGAGCTTGATCATGCATGCCGGACAAATTGTGGAACGAATGTCGGCGTTCGTTTGGCTCCGGGTACTCACCGGTGCTAAATGTCATGCTTAATTTGATGCGAATAGTTGTGATTAATTTGTGCGAATTAAACGCTTTCTGGACTTTCAATTACAGTTTCTGTTCAGCTGGCATGTTTGGTGAGTAGCATGCGTTGTTTTGTTGGACGTGCCGGTTTCGAAAGAGAGGGAGATCACCACCTGAATTAATTAATCCAAGGCCGATCCTCTTGAAAGGAAAAATAGAAAATACTGACCCACTTCGAATCGGATTCGGTAATCCGCTTAGAAGGTCTCGCGAGTTTGAGATCATGCACTACACAAAAAAAATTAAGAATTTAAACATTCGCGTAAAATTTACCAACGTTCAATTTCCAGCCAAAGGAATCGTAAACAAAGAAATTGTTTACAATCTTTCATACAATATCTGACGTAAATTTGCATGATACATCCCATGAATTTATGACTTTAAATCTGACATTCCCTTTATGTGCATTAGATAACGCAGAAAATTACATGTTTCTTTCAAACTGTGTATCAAAAATTTGACAGAAGAGCGGGGAATTATTCATTATTTATGAACATCCACTGGCCATTTCTAGTAAATATTGCTTCGCTCGCCTATCAATTTTTCGTCAGTGTATGAACTCGGATTCACTCGTTCAGCTGGTATCACATCTGAGTTTAATGTCTCATACATTTAAAAAATAAAAATTGGCTGAAATTGAACCTCCACTGATATGTTTAATGTTACTGAAACCTGTTTAAACATTTATTTTCAAGAGCGTTGACGAATTTCCATTAAATTGACTATTGTTCACGTCAAAAGCATCTTTCGTGGTCTTTCGAAGGTCCTCATTGAGATCGAATGGCCCTGCTACAACAAGCCATTACGTAGGCTATTCTCTCGGGGAAACCTGCTGAGGATAGTCCTGCAGACATACACAGAAAAAAATAATGAATTTAAACAAGCGCGTAAAATTTTCCCTCGATTAATTCTAAACGAAAGAAGGCGTAAACAACGAAATTGTTAGCAATCTTTCATGCGCCATACGACAATGTTTGCAATCTTTCATACAACAGGCTAGATTCAGGCGTTATCTGGCTTAACTTTACATGAAATATCTCATTATTTTCTGCCAAATCTAGCATTCCCTTTTTGTGCATTAGATAACGCAGAAAATTCAATGTTTCTTTTTATCTGTGTAGGTAATCATTGCTCTGATGTGGGGTTCTTATCACATCACATCATCACATACTAGCAGCACTGTTGTCAAGCATTTTTTGGAACCCACACACAACGTTGCAAGTTTGTTTGTTGCTATTTGTCCTAATGGTGCCGTGACCAGGATCATTATGATCGCGAGTTAAGTTCCCGGGTACGGGGAGTTCTTTTTAAAAAAGATGTTACTACAATTACTGATCACTAAAGACTGATTTATTCATATTAATTAACCCTACTCCTAACCGATGCGTCGATCGATGCTGCCGTGTCAGCACCTGGTTTCCGATGTTGATCGCCGTCCGTGTCGCTGCGTTGGTTGTTGCCGGGTATGCCAAATTATGCTGATGAAGCTTTGCACTCATTTTTGGACTTTGTGCAAATCGTGGTATTGCTGGATTGCAATGTCGTTAACTGGTGGTAGCAAGGTTGCTAACTCGTCCCCCTTTAGAATCGAGGCTCCGTCCGAATAAGCTCTTCCAAGTTCGTGGCTTTGTAATCGAATTTTGCATCATGGACAGTTGGCAATTCCTTTGACTGTTGATTCAGCTGGATTTTCATGGCTTGCCTGCGGGTGAAAAAACTAAAAAATATGGCCAAGCCGATAATGATAGGGGTGAAAGTGAATGTTCCAAAAATTGACCAAGGGGTCCATTGTAGGCTGTTGTTTTCTAAACGTATTGACTCTAAGTCCTTCCTTGTTTCCGTCTGTAGAAAGTGTAAATGTTCTAAGCTCAGGTTTAGAATTTTCCGGTCTTTGGTTACTGCAATTCCGTCTAGTGAAAGACGTATTGGTATTCCAGTTAACTGTTGAATCGAGTTGTTCGAAATGACGTTATTCACGAGTACTGAACAATTCTCGTATGATATAAGGTATGAACCTGAAAGATTCCTTTCAGATAATCCACAGTCTGTTTTAATGGTGAAATTTCTTATTGTGTTGATCAGTATATGTTGCTCATCTATGGTGATAATTTCTTCTGGTACTGGATTGGAAGTGTAATTACAAATAGCTGGTTGTCCTACTATGAGCTTTGGTACACATGTTGAACTTTCAAGCTTTACCTCGGAGATTTTGTATATGGTTGGTTCTAAAGTTTTCACACTGTATGTTTCGTTGTCGTGGATGATATAGTTTCTGGCTGGTAGATGAATCTGTTGGCTGTTTTGAATGATCGGGTGAACATGGCTTTTCCGAAAGATTTTGGCGTTGAGCTTAGGCAATTTGATTAGGAGTACTATTTCTTTTCTGTTAGTGGCAATCGTTGTCGTGGTATAAGAGATGGCTTCTGCTGCAGTTGACACGATGACTTTTTCCCTAGCTAAGTCTTGAATAAACACATCAATTTCATTTTCACTTAGAATTATAATATTTAATATTCCTATCTTTGCTAAAGTAATAGTGTCGAGGATCTGTTCGAGTTTCTGATATAAGTATTTCAAATTTTCTAGAATAGTAATGGAGTGAAATTCTATGGATCTGGAGTTATAAAGTTGTATGGCTTCTTTTATTTTGAAAGCTATATCTTTTAATTGAACAGTTATTTCCCTATTGATTTTAGCCTGTTGATTATTGTTTTCAACAAGATTGTTTAACGAAGAGTTTATTAATTTCAAATCATTAGCGTCTGGGCTTCCTGCTAAATACTTCCACACGGTTCCTAATGTATCCCAGCGCTTTTGTCTTTTGATTGGATTTAATCTTTGAAGGATCGAATTGATATCATCAAACTGTTGTAAGATTAGAGGTGAATATTGGTTTGTTGTAAGTTCCTCGAACTGATTCCTAAGTAATTCTATGTGTTTTCTAATAGAAGTAATATTAAAATGATGAATATAATAATATGAACCATTTTGTATCCTAGCTTGTCCGTGGTCAAGAGCAATTATTGGTTGTCCGTCAATGTTATTAATGTCTATCGTCTGAGCTGAAGTTAGCCCGATGATCCAGAGTAAAACTGCCAGCATGATAATCTGGACTTCTTGGGTTGATTTGATCCTCGCTCCGTGGGGGAAATCGAGGCAGCTACTTCGGGTGGTCCTTTTTGCTGCTATAGATGCTGCTACTAGGGGTCCTGGTAACGATCGAGCCGGTTGGCTTCAGTGTCCTGGATCCAGCATTCGTTTTAGTGTTGGGGGCTCGTGGAACCCCGCTGTGATAATGTGGTCTGGCTCCTTGGACCAGCACTATAAAATTTTGTGATATTCCACTTATTAGGATTTTCCACTGTTCAACTATAAACGATTTTACAACACTAACACTTTATACTTTTCCACACTTCACGAGGTCCCTATTCGGGCGCCAGTTAAGAAGTTCCCGGGTACGGGAAGTTCTTTTCAAAAAGGTGCTACTACAATTACTGATCACTAAAGACTGATTTATTCATATTAATTAACCCTACTCCTAACCGATGCGTCCAGTCAATTGCTGCTTGCCGTGTCAGCACCTGGTTTCCGATGTTGATCGCCGTCCGTGTCGCTGCGTTGGTTGTTGCCGGGTATGCCGAATTATGCTGATGAAGCTTTGCACTCATTTATGGACTTTGTGCAAATCGTGGTATTGCTGGATTGCAATGTCAATTAACTGGTGGTAGCAAGGTTGCTCCCCCTCCTTTCTCTTTCCTATTTTTTTCTCCCCCTTTTCCCCCCTTTTTTACCTCCTCTCCCTTCTCCTTATTCTTATATCTCTTTTTATCTCTCCTCCCATTTTCCCTATCCTCCTTTTATTATTTTCATACTCTTACATTCTTATATCATTCTATTTTCTCTCTTTCCTCCCTTCTCTTCCTCTTATATTTTCTCCCTTTATTATTATCTATCTATTATTCTCATCCAATTTTTGCATTATCTATTTCATTTTCAATTTCGATACTCCTTTGTTGTCGATTCTCTCTCTTCCATATCTTGTACCTGTTGGTTCGTTTTCGAGAACCATTTTCACAGGGCTGTCGTCCGACATTCTTACGACATGCCCAGCCCATCGTAGTCGACCGATTTTTGCGATGTGTACGATGGGAGGTTCTCCCAGCAACTGGTGCAATTCGTGGTTCATTCGCCTCCTCCACGTTCCGTTTTCCATCTGCACTCCACCGTAGATCGTACGCAGCACCTTCCGTTCAAAGACTCCAAGGGCGCGTTGGTCCTCCACTAGCAATGTCCATGTTTCGTGGCCGTAGAGAACTACCGGTCTAATTAATGTCTTGTAGATGGTCAACTTTGTGGTTCGGCGAACTTTGTTCGATCTTAGCGTCCTTCGGAGTCCAAAGTAGGCACGATTGCCAGCCATAATGCGCCTTTGTATTTCTCTGCTGGTGTCGTTATCGGCGGTCACCAATGAACCCAGATACACGAATTCGTCTACTACCTCGATTTCATCACCGTCGAACATAACTCGTGTTAGGAGGCTAACATTGTCTTCTCGTGAGCCTCTTCCCTTCATGTATTTTGTTTTTAACGCATTAATCACAAGCCCAATCCTACCAGCTTCAGCCTTAAGTCTGATGTACGTTTCCGCCATCGTCTCAAAGTTACGTGCTACGATATCAACGTCGTCGGCGAAGCCAAATAGTTGACAGACTTCCTGAAGATCGTGCCACTCGTGTCTATCCCAGCTCTTCGAATCACACCCTCCAAGGGCAATGTTAAACAACAAACACGACAATCCATCACCTTGCCGTAACCCTCTCCGAGATTCGAAGGGACTCGAGAGCGTCCCTGATACTCGGACGACACACATCACTCGATCCATCGTTGCTTTGATCAACCGCGTCAGGTTTTCCGGAAATCCATATTCGTGCATGATTTGCCATAGCTGGTCTCGATCGATTGAATCATACGCTGATTTGAAGTCGATGAAAAGATGATGTGTGGGCACGTTGTATTCGCGACATTTCTGCAGCACTTGCCGAATCTCGAAAATCTGGTCCGTAGTAGCGCGGGCATCCATGAATCCCGCTTGGTATTGCCCCACGAACTCCTTTGCAATTGGTGACAGGCGGCGGCATTACATTTGGGAGAGCAACTTGTAGGCAGCGCTCAGTAGCATGATCGCACGATAATTTCAGCAATCCAGCTTGTCGTCCTTTTTATAGATGGGACACACTATTCTTTCCATCCAATCCTCCGGTAAACATTCCTCCTCCCAAATCTTGGTAATTACCCAGTGCAGTGCTCTGGCCAGTGCTTCACCACCGTATTTTAATAGCTCGCTTGGGAGTTGGTCAACACCAGCGGCTTTGTTGTTTTTCAACCGACCAATTTCCTCCTCAACTTCCTAAAGGGTTGGGGTCGGGGTCCTGCCATCTTCTGCGCGTGTTCCTAGATTTATTACCGTGCCACTTTCGTTCGCTGTAACATTACCGTTCAGGTGCTCGTCGAAGTACTGCTTCCACCTTTCAATCACCTCACACTCTCCTGTGAGAAGGTTGCCATCCAGGTCTCTGCACATATCAGCTTGTGGTAGGTAGCCTTTGCGCGAGCTGTTCAGCTTCTCATAGAATTTGCGTGTGTCGTTGGCACGGTACAGTGCTTCCATTTCTTCGCGGTCTCGATCTTTCCTCTGGCGCTTTTTTCTTCGAAGAATAGAATTTTGTCTGTTCCATGCCTGTCTATACCGTTCCACATTCGCTCTTGTACGGCGTTGCAGCATTCTCGCCCGTGCTGCATTCTTCTCCTCAACTAACTGCTTGCATTCGCCATCAAACCAATCATTTTTTCGATTCGGTGCAGAAGTACCTAGGGTCACTAATGCAGTGCTACCAATGGCGGTTCGAATATTTCTCCAGCCATCCTCAAGAGTAGCTAGCATGGCCTCCCTGCTTCAAAGATAACCATGGGATCACGATAGGCGACTATCTACAGCGTGTGGAGATAGCGGTCCCGAGGGGGGACCCAACAAAATGATGGAAAAATAAAAAATAAAAAAATAAAAATGAACGACAAAAGCAAGACGCCAGACAACGAAGACGGAGGTGCGATAGTGTTCACAAGAAGCGAAAAGCTACAGAGGTCACCAGTGCCGAATTTGGAGGCCACTGCGAGTACCAGCAGTGGCAAGTCCCAGGAATTCCTGACCCAGATGTTCACTCTGAAACGCAGCAGTAGCACAAGTCGAGGGGACAGTGTTGGGAAGAAAAATATGTTAGAGGTAGTCAGAAACCGGATCAACGAACTTTATGATTATGTATAGAACAGGCACAGCGTTCACAAAGAAATCAATAAGATGAAGAAGAGTGTCAAATCGGCCGTGATTGCAGCCGATCGCTAGCAGGACTGAAGATGAGAGCAGAGACTGCCGAAAAGGTTCTGGAGGACACCGAAAAGGCAATGGAAAAGGCAACGGTTGAAGCACTGAAGACGCCGAAGGAATTCCAGAATTCACGCTCGGAGAAATGATAAAGAGAGAGAGAGAGAGAGAGAACAATACAATACAAAGAGAAAGGAGAAGGTAGTGTCGGCAACCAGAAAGAGAAAAAAAGGAACAGCAGCAAGTGAAAACGTCAGCAGAGTAGAAGAAGCAGAAACCCCTGCCTTGTCAGGAGGGAAGTAAGGGTGATGCTCTGATTGTTGAGGTAAAAAGAGGAACGACGTACTTTGAACTACTCCGAAAAGTGAGAGCTGATCCGAAGATGGAAGAACTAGGGGAGAATGTGGTGAAAATCAGACGCACCCAGAAACGTGAGATACTCTGAAGCTGAAGAAGGATCCTGCCATTAAGAGCATAACACTCGATTAAACGTCTCTTGGTTATGAGGCGATAGTAAGAGTTCTATCCCAAGAGACACTGATCGAATGCAAGATTCTTGACGAGATTACAACAGAAGAAGAGCTGAGGAGGGCGCTAAAGGGGCTAAAGGGACACTGTTATGCACCAATGACAATTCGGTTGGGGAAAGTAAACAGTGGAACACAGACTGCGCCGATACGTCTGCCGACAGCTGCTGCCAACAAGTATCTGGAGTCGGATCGAATAAAAGTTGAGTGGTCGGTGTGCTCACTAAGAGTCGTCCCTCGAGTTCCAAAGGAATTGGAGAGATGCTTTAAGTTCGTGGGTTTTGGTCACCAGGCGAGAAACTGCGAAGGCCCTGACAGATCTGATCTGTGCAGGAAATGTGGAGTTGAGGGTCATTTAGCAAGAGACTGCACAAAGCAACCGAGATGCATGCTTTGCAAAAGAGAGGACAAAGACGACCACATGACGGGGGGCTTCAGATGCCCAGTGTACAAAAAGGCGACAGCAGGTCGGAAATAATGGAGGTAACCCAAATTAACCTCAATCATTGCGACATAGCCTCAGGAGCTGTTGTGGTAGTCAATAACAGAAACAAAGTGTGACGTTGCAATTATTGCGAAACCGTATCGCGTTACTCTCGATAAAGGAAACTGGGTGGCGATAGAGTGGCGATGGCTGCGTAACAAGTGATGGGCCGGTTCCTCATCGAGGAAGAAGTGTCCAGCTCATACGAAGGTTTCGTCATCGTCAAAGTCAGCGGGATCTTTGTATGCAGCTGCTATGCACCCCCAAGGTGGACCATGGAGCCACCAGATACTGGATGCACTGATCGAGAAGCTCATCGGAAGAAGGCCGGTCGTCATTGGAGGAGACTTCAATGCTTGGGCTGTGGAGTGGGGCAGCAGATGTACCAACACTAGAGGCTGCAGCCAGCTTGAAGCTCTGGCAAAGCTGGAAGTTATACTATCGAAAATAGGTACCACCATTACTTTTTGCAAGAGCGGTCGTGAATCCGTCATCGATGTTACCTTCTGTAGTCCGTCGCTGATGACAAATATGAACTGGAGAGTATGTGAGGAGCATAACCATAGTGACCATCTAGCGATCTGGTGTAGCATCGGCCAGCGAAATCCTGTCGCAATAAAAGGGACAAATATTTTCGAGCGGAAATGGAAGACGTGTTGTCTCAGAGCCAAAAGACGTGCCCAGAGAGCTAAAACCGTTGCAGACAGAGAGGTGCGTAGAGTGGTGTTTCGAGCAGCCAGCTACAAGGAGCTGTGCCGACCAACTGATGTCAACTCCTGGGGAAACACGTACCGCATTGTGATGGCGAAGATCAATGGTCCAACGATGGCTGCAGAACTATGTCCAGAAAACTGAAGGTTATCGTAGATGGACTTTTTCGTACGTGACAACGTACACCGTACGGTGAGCAAGGAATATTTAACGCTGAAGGCACGCAAATCTTGAACGAGGAGCACGTGGCAAGAGGGCCTATGGTGAAAAAGGCACCCGAACCGGATGGAATGCCTAACGTGGCTTTGACATAGGCAATTCAGGCATTTCCGGACATGTTCAGAGAAATGCTGCAGAAATGTCTAGAGAAAGGCCATTTCCCAGGACTGGTGAAAAATACAGAAACGAATGTTGCTGCCGAAGCCAGGAAAGCATCCGGGAGGATTATCACTTATGGAGAGGATTATCCTTAACAGGCTGACGACATTTGCCGAGAGCTAACACGGGCTATCGAGGATGCAATTCAATTTCCAGAGAGGGATGCTATTCAGGCAGTGGTCGAGACATCCGTAAAGTCGTCCAAACAGAAGCGGAAAGGTGATCGGTACTGCGCTGTTGTAACGATCGACGTTAAGAACGCCTTCAATAGCGCCAGCTGGGAGGGTATTGCCAAGTCGCCGCACAGAATGAGGATCCCTGATTACCTGTGCAGAAATCTGCAGAGGTACTTTCAGAACAGGGTGCTGACCTACGAGACCTCCGTGGGGCCAAAATCGGTGAACATCGCGGCGGAAGTTCCACAAAGTTCCATCCTTGGCTCAACAGTTTGGAACGGGATTACAACGGAGTGCTGGCGCGGAAGCTTCCCAAAGGCGTAGTGATCGTTGGCTTTGCGTGCGACATCGTATTGTCAGTAACAGGCAAAACACTGAAAGATGTGGAAATGCTGGCGACCGAAGCAATCGGCATAATTGAAAACTGGATGCAGGGGGTGAAGCTGCAGATAGACTACCACAAAACGGAGGTTTTGGTGGTCAGCAACTGCAAAGCAAGCAGAAATCGTCATCGGTGGGCATGCCATAGCCTCGGAGCACGTGGTATCTGGGTGTTATGATCGACGACCAGTTAAGTTTCAACAGCCACGTAGATTATGCCTGTGGAAAGGCGGCGAAGGCCACCAATGCGGTATCCAGAATCATGCCAAATAGCTACGAACGTATCAATAGCCTAGTGGCGTCTACTGGCTTGTGTATCATCATCGATAATGAGATACGAAGGTCCAGCCTGGGTCACAGCGCTGGCACCCAAGCGAAATTGATTGAATTATTTCGTCGGAAGCAGTATGAGTCATCTCGACTGGCAGCACTCTCCCGGAGGACAGTGAGTGTTATCAGCGGAGACATATCAGACGAGCTCGAAAGTTGGTGATGGGACACGAGAGACAACGGTCGATTGACGCACCACCTCATACCGGATCTGTCGATCCTGATGAAAAAGAAGCATGTTAAGTTATATTTCTACCTCACGCAGTTTCTGACTGGCCATGGTTGCTTCAGGCAATACTTGCATCGATTCAGACACGCAGCGTCACCGTTCTGTCCGGAGGGCGCAGACGTTGACTGCCCACGACTCAGATCATTGCGAAGCCAGATGCTTGCCCTCAGGGGTGCAGATACCAGCTATGTTAACGTCATCTATATAATGTGTTGTGATGGAAATGCGTGGAATGCGATTAAGAGAGCCATTACGCAAATCATGTCGGTTCTACAGTGAAAATGACGGGAGAGTCAAGAGGCGAGTGGATGAGCGGAGTAGTGGGTTACCGGTCTCGGGGGACGTTCCAACGTCGGGTAACTCTCCGTCGTGGTATAGTAGATCCGCCACCGGGGACTGTTCGAGTCGTTGTGTAGAGGGGGGAGCTGAAAGGCTCAGGAAGTCAGAGTAAAATGCTCAGCTAAGGTAGGTGGGAGCTAAAAGGCATAGGCAAGGTGTTCGAACGTGAACGATGACTTACAACAGTCAGCCAGTGATCACGAAGACCATGCCATACCCTTGCTAGTCAATAGCTCCACCCATCTGGCATGAGACGACGACGACGACGAAAGAGTAATAAGAAGCAAACAGCATTTTCGACACTATAGAAGCGGCACAGAGAGCGGTGCTGGTATCGGTTTTTGATATACTTTTGTAAAGTAAAGATCGAAGAGCAATAAAAACATGCAGTGCTAAAGTGAAGTGTTTTAGTTTCTTCTGCCGGCCTCCGAGACAGCAGCAGTCCACCCGACGAGCAAAGTTGGTGTTTACAGTCCACTGGCGAACGAGTTCTTGCCTTGACGGAGTTGTGGAACCCAATCCGCCCTTTTCAGGGCAAGAAGAGTTACGTGTCTTCCAACAAGCTCCCAAAGAAACACTCGTTCGTCCCCCGGCTTCCTGCTTGAGCGGCACCCTTCCCTTGCCTGACGTGTCAGGACGTGTTTCTTCATGTCGCAAGACAGTTGTGAAGCCCATCGCGTCGTTTATTCCTCGGAGCCTAGCATGGCCCCGACACAAGGAGTAGGAGCAAAATAACTCCATCGTTCCCCCTATGAAGTCATACCATTGGGCAGTACCGGGGGGCTCTGATGGTCCAACAAGAATAGGGGTTTTCTCAAGGTTGACCCTGACCACACCTCTGACACCGTGCACGATGACCATCTAAGGATTTTCTTGACCCTTGTGAGCATGAGCATGAACATGATTGACCACCCACGGATGCTATTCCGCTATTGCCAGATCATCTGTATTTACACAAATAACCAACAGATGATGTTTGCGACTAACGTGTATCCCCAATGTGTAAAAACTTACGCCAAACCGGCGATGGAGTGGTACGAAGCCAACGATGTTGTTTTTGTGCCGAAAGAGGAAAATCCGCCAAGCTCGCCAGAACTTCGCCCAATAGAAAAGTTTTGGGCGATTACGAAGGGCAAGCTCCGAAAAACAGGGAAAGTCTTCAAAAACGACAAGGGTTTGAAAAAAGAGTGGATGAAAGTGTGTGAGAAAGATGGCGCAAGTGTTGCACAGGATTTGATGGGTAGCGTTAAGTCCAAGGTGCGGGCATTTAGCCTAGGAGAGGAGGTTGAATAAGCCAACTCTGAAAAAACATAGCTAATAGGGTTACTGCCCCCATAATAATCTCATTGTTCCTTTATTCATCCTACGATGAATCAAACAATTGGGGAGTTGAAGGATCGGTTTCGTTTTCTAATATTGTTTGCTTACGTTGAATAACTACAACAAACATTACTAACTAATTCTGTCACGTGTATATCGTTTTATCGCAAGTAGGATGAATTCCAAAGTGATGAGATTAATATAGTTACATCTTCCCTACGTGTTTATTTATCATCTGATATTTTCAAAAATATTCGATATATGACGAATTTTTGGTGATCATTTTTGTCTATTGCATTTTTTTCGAGTACAACCTCTATGATCTATCGTTCATTCGATAGTGAAAACATTATAGTTCACTCTTCACAGATTTTTTTGCTCGGAGAATCTATTTTAAAAATATTCTGCCGCATTGTTGTACATTTTCATTAAATGTTTTACCAATACCAACATTTTTACTACGCTAATAAAACAATATGTCCCTAACATTGGGTCTACAGTTTTCTTTATAAATCATTGCTAATTAATCCATGTGAACAGTTAGTTTCCCGAGCAGCAGCAAATAGCTTGATAAATGGCCTTGGAATTAAGAGCGCTGCATAAGAGGTAAAATACCTGAGGATAATACAGTATAAATGTTCCCACAATGTTATGCGAATACTAAATTGATCAGAATCAGAATTAGGTATTCATATGTTGTTGTCTCCTGCTCGGGTAATGTTGATGTTTTCGATTATCCGTGATTTAATGACTTATTTGGTACATATGCCGAGTGAAGGAGCTAGGTTTACATTACATCCCGTAACCCTCATCATAGTTTGCTAAATGCAAGCGAAAAGAAAATAACAATTCAAACATGAAAACCAAATTTTGGACTCACCTACTTTCGATGACAAAATTTTTAATCGGTGCATTCCGCGGATCCTGAGTGTAAGCCCAGGATAGATTTACCGACCTGGATGTAAAACTCACTACCAGCGGTCGTCCCGGTGGATCCGGTACATCTGGAAATTGAGAATCAATTATTGTTCAATTACCTAATGAGCTGCATGAATGGAAAAACATACCTTGCACCAGCAAATCGACCAGCGCTTCCGGGCTGTGTCGATCGTTCACAAGGCAGCTGTACTCGTCGGTATCGGAGGCAAAAGCCGGATTAAAATGAAGACTAAAATTATCAGGTAACATCGTAATCTGTCAGATATCACAAAGGAAGAGAGGAAACAGATGGGAGCAAGATGAATATCAGTTGTTCAGATGCTGTAATTAGAAGGTGAAAATGTGATGAGCTGCTTGTGGTTTTGTTGGATCGGTTGAGAGGAAGGAAAAACTATCCCCTTTTTCCGATAATGATGGCAATTTTTTTGTGCACCAGCTTGGGTTGTCCCTACCATGAAGGGCGACAAGAACATGATAATTACTGTTCTGATGGCGTTTCCCTTCTGAGGAGAGGGAATTTTCAGCACTGGATGAATGAAATCAGGGCTGAAAGCAGGTAAAATTGTTTGTAGGAAACATTTGATGGTACGAATTTCATCAAACATCACGGATCTCTATAATTAAAAAAAAATTATATCTATATTTATGCTATAGTGCAGCAAAGGCGTTGATTTGTATTTTCTGAGTTTCTGGGTCATGATGTCTTTGAGTATTCACTCTAGCAAGGCGAATCACTGAGGATTCACCCTAGATTTTGTCTTTGAAAAGCATCGCAAAAGCATACAGCTTGCCATTAATCTCTTTTTTGTCAGTTTGCTGTTGATGGTCCCCGTCGCTGCCGAACTGCCGAAGCTGCTGCTTCAAGCCGGTGAAGATAAATTTCCATGTTAACAAGATTCATGATGAAGATGAAAGTTGGACCTGTCGTCCAGCTGCCACTGTTTCTGTTTTATTGAGGAAAAGCTGCCAAGTGAGCCAAGCGACGACGACGTCGTCCATTGATTTCGACAGAGAAACCATTTTTTATGTTGGTTCTTTGGAAGTCCGAGTGAAACCTAATGAGCTTTTTTTTTCCTTTTTCCTCGACAAATGTGCTTCTGGTGATTGTCTGTCAAAAACCTTCGCACCAGAAACAAGAAGACGAATGAGATTTGAGTAGGTTCGGAACGGGTCTGATTACCACTATTCCAGCTGGCACCCAGCTTGCAGCGACCCGTGGAGTGAACTAGGAGCTTGGATAAAACTTCGTTGTGTAATTAGTGCCTCGCTTTAATCAAATTTAGCCATGAACTTGATCTGGGTTAAAGCTTTTCGAAAGAATGGATTATCGACTTCCTTCTTGGCATGAATTTCATCTAGTGCAGTTTTCCTCTAAATAGTTGGTTGCATTGGTTTCGCAAAAGAGTTCGGAGGAATATCCATTACAGAAAAGAGATCGTTAAAAAAAAGTCTAACTAGCACATAGCTACTTAGAGATTAGGGTCGAGGAAACGTATAGTACGATGATTAGTTGCCAGTTTCCATTATCTTAATTGATTGTTTCAATGGAAATCGTGTCTGTTTGCAAATGAGCTAAAGGAATCGAAAAAGAGTTTGATTGCTTTCATATCTCATTGGGCAATCTATCAAGAAATATGAGATTAATTGATTAGTTGATTTGAAACTGGGTCAATCAAATGTGTCGGATGCTGCTGATGGGGTGAAATACATAGATATCATTGCACAATCCAGCCTTTTGAAATTCTTTTGATTTATCTTCTATCTGTTTCTGAATCTGTTGCTACGATGCATACCTGTTGGCTATTTTTTTCTACAATTCTCTTCTCTCAAGTTCTCTACTTAAGATCTCTTTATTAAATAAAAAATGCTGCATGCTAAACACGGAATCAAGATAAAACAACACCCTCGCTCTGAAGATTAACATTAATTGATAATTTTCGTTTGAAAAGGAAGTGCAAGACAATATCTAATGCACAATCAATGGAACTTATCTAGTGTTTTGCTTCGTTCGTAAAAACTCATCAAACATCAATGAAAAACAAAACTGTACCACACATTTTCACGCTTTCAGCTCATGAAAGCACAAAAAAAAGTAATCGAGCTAGTTCTACTGGAGCTGTCTCCCTCAATCCATATGATGAAATACTCACTCTCAGACTGGTGGTCACTGGTTCTCCGTTCACTAGCTCAGCAATGGTCTGCGTGGTTCGCCAAATCAGGCTGTCCACTAGCGAGTGCTCGGTTACCCCCGGGCAGCTGAGGGTTATGTTTTTCCCAGCCACGGCCACGTATTTCACCACCGGTATGTTTTCAATATCTGAAAATGGAAATGCGGAAAAGGATATAAATGTATGAAAATATATGATCGCTAGTAATTTACAACGAACAAATTTTGATTTCGCCAGGAGGGCAGGAAATTCAGGCATGTGGTTTAATATACACGCTTCGTTAAAAACGGGATTTTCTAGATTTAATTTTTTTAAATTAAATCACCCAATACCAAAATTAGCTACCTAGAAATTTGCCGTTAAGAAAAAAAGTTCGGTAAGAATTGAGTATGATGGCACTAGTTATACAATGGTATCTGGCATTGGAAGCTGTCAATTAATAACTATGTAAGTGCATTTAAACACTTAGCCGATAGTAACTAATAAACCTACTATCACATTTGCTGCAAATCGGTTGGTGTAACTTGTTAATATCTCGTTTTTGTCACAATGAAGTTGCTGCAACAACTGTTTTTCGGTTGTATGTTGCATGTGATCCTAGTTGTGACGAGCAATCAGTTTGAAATGTCAATATAGAAGAAAAACATACCAACATATTTGTTTAAGCATTCTCTAATTTCTTCTAAACACAAAATTGAACAAATTAAAGCGAGGCCATTTCTAAAATTATTTGTTAATCAACAAATTTTCTATGGGCTTTAGATTCTAAATAAATAGAACGCTAGTTTCTACCAAATTGGCTAATCTTTTTCTCAATATGTTAATTGTTGTCCGAATCTGACAGTTAGTATTTGACCGCTTTTTTAAATTACTGTTGCGCCCCTAGTTGTCATAACGAGAAACGAATGACAGCATTTTGATCCGGAAGGATTGTTTATTCAGTTAAACCTAGGTGTAAGTTAAACCAAGATTCATACACATTTTCAAAAGTCATCGAAGATGGAACGTGAAAGACGTATGAGAATTCTTCACACCCACGTTTTGAACCCAACGTGGTCAGAAGGAATTATAACAAAGGTTCTCAAATTTTCAAAATCAACTGTACATTCTATGCTTAAACATTACCGGAAAACACTACCGTTGGATCGAGCAAAACAAAACAAGCATAAAAGGGGAACATACGACCGGAAACAACGAGCGAAGATCATCAGGGCAGTCCAAAAGAATCCTGGGTTCTCCGGGTGTGATTTGGCGGAAAAGATCACTGCGCCACACAGTGCAGTTCGGCGAATCTGTATGCGAGAAGGATTTCGGTCGTACTATGCCAGTGGGGGTGGGACGTTTGGCATACGGACGTTTGGCATATGGATCTTTGGCATATGGATGTTTGGCCGAATGGACGTTTAGCCAAATGGATGTTTGGCTGAATGGATGTTTGGCCGAATGGATGGTTGGCCGAATGGATGTTTGGCCGAATGGATGTTTGGCCGAATGGATGTTTGGCCGAATGGATGTTTGGCCGAATGGATGTTTGGCCGAATGGATGTTTGGCCGAATGGATGTTTGGCCGAATGAATGTTTGGCTGAATGGACGTTTGGCTGAATGGACGTTTGGCCGAAAATTGTCTATTAGCATTAATGCATTGTAAAGAAAAGGAAACAAGAATCTAAAAAAGTATTTTCAAACGCATAAGATCTAAAAAAGGAAATAAGGAACCAAAAAAACATTCTCGAACGCATTAGATAGCATCCCGATATTCTAGACTTATTACACTTAGCGTTAATGAATATGTGTGCGCATTTGCAGTAAGGGCTGCAGCATGGTGAGTACACAGCTGGGATGCAGCGTGCGTCCCCGCAACATTGCTATGGTCCTCACAAGTTCCTACCTCATGCTTCCACGGGTCAATATATGACAAAGACCGCCAGCTAAGGGTTGCGTACTTAGCTGGTAGTGCAGCCTGGGCACTGTTGTCCTTCTGACTTCAGCTAGATTGAGGAGGTGCGTGCCGAGCGTCTGTCCATCAAGCGTCTGTCCTGGCATCCAGCGGTTGTGTAAAAAACGCTGTATCACGTCAACTATACATTAGGTGGCAGCCGCACCGAAGCAATGTAGGCAGCGTGACCCCGGTAAGGTAGCATGCTGAAATCTTACCCTACCACGAAAAATGGAAGTATTCTTTATACCGTATATCATTTCAGATCATCCATGGAATTCCCAAGTATTGTATAGTAATTTTGAATTGTTTTCTTCCCCTGTGGCTAGGATAATGAAAGTCTGTCTACAATTGCAGCAGGATCAGCAGACATGCAGGCATTGCAAATATAATTGTTATTATCATTTTATATTATAACATCCCTTCACAATATTTTTTTATGCTATTTTCAGCTTAGCATTTGCATCGTTGTAAGTTTTGGCCCACCTAACTCACGTTATGTATTTGAAAAGATGGAATGGGTTTTTACATTTTTTTTAGAGAGTGGATTATATACGACAAATTCAACAAAAAAAAATTCTTGGTCTAAAATAGTTAATTCAAAAACTAAAATTGTTTATGATCCTACGTTTTCTATTTTACAGACATAAAGAATCATTTGTGGGCCCAGTAGAAAAAAAGAGTTACCGAAGAATTTCCTGTCATTCATTTTTAATTTTTTTTGTTTTGTTTTTATTCAGTTTCCGTTTTTGGGCAGTAATCATACTCATGTAAAATTTATTTGCCTAAATTTTCTTTTCTATTTTGCTAGGATGCCATGTGATCAACTTTATTTCATTATATCACGTCGGAATTTTCGCTATTTTTGAGTTTTAATCATCTAACATCGCAGCGGAAGAGGCAAATAGCGGCATTTAATTATTATGTGTACATTATGTAGTATTTCTTTACAACATCGTATTATTTCCATGATATCATGACCTTCACATTTTCATGCAACAAACCTGATTTAGGCGGTATCTGGCTTAAACACGAAACATACATTCAATTTATGACATCTAGCATTCCTTATATGTCCAGTATATAACGCAGAAAATTACAGCTGAGGTAGGCTTCTGAAAATTACTGAATCTGTGGTAGGCTTTTGCACTTATAGCTGAATGTATTTTTCATTTTCGATATACAAATGGACCTTTTAACAATTCTGAGCTGATCTGATTCATGCAGCGCTGTGTGCCATTTGGCTAGTGTTTGATTTTACATTTCAATCTTTGTAATATTGTTTTATTGATTTTACTTCAAAGATTATAACAACATTACTTATTGTTTTTTTGCCCATATGTGTTTAACTCCCTTCCAGTTAAATCTTCCCATTCCTAAATCGGTAGCAATAACTATTAAGGGGGTATTCGATAAAAATGGCACACAGAAAATCTTCTGTAACTTTTGAATCGTATGATTAAAAAACCTAGAAATTTGAGTAGATTTTATCCATAGTGTATTATTTACATCTGCCAAGTTCCATAGTTATACATTCAGTAGTTCCAGTCATGTCGTCGAAACAAGAAATTGTCCGTGAGAAAATTTTGTGCACTCACAATCAAAATCCAGGGGCGTCCCACCGGTGGATTGCTAAAAGGCTTGGAATTGCAAATACAACTGTGTCTCGTGTAACAAGAACCTTCAAGGAGCGTCTGAGTGTCCAAAGGAAGGAAGGGAGTGGTCGTAGAAGTGGTCCAATGGACAGTAAAATTGCCAGGAAAGTCGTACAACAATTCAAGAACCGTCCAAACATGTCAATTCGAGATGTCGCTAAAAAGTCTAAGGTGTCAGTCGGTTTTGTGCAGAAAACCATGAAGCGTGCTGGGTTACATGTTTACAAAGTGCAAAAAGCCCCAAACCGGAATGAAAAACAAAACATCACTGCGAAAACCCGCGCCCGGAAACTTTACACGAAGCTGCTCACCAAATCCGGTTGCATCGTGATGGATGACGAAACATACGTCAAGGCCGACTTCCGTCAACTTCCTGGGCAAGAATATTTCGTTGCCAAGTCGAAGTTCGATGTTCCGGAGGATGTTCGAAAGAAGAAACTATCGAAATTTGCAAAGAAGTTTCTAATCTGGCAGGCGATTTGCGGATGTGGTGAAATAAGTGCTCCCTTCATCACTTCCGGAACAATAAACGGTACGATTTACACGGAAGAGTGCCTTAAGAAGCGTCTCTTGCCATTCATTAAGAAGCACAAAGGATCAACTCTGTTTTGGCCTGATCTAGCATCCTGCCACTACGCTCGAAACGTATTGGAGTGGTACCGAGCCAACGGAGTCAATTTTGTGCCAAAGGATATGAACCCACCAAATTCATCGGAACTTCGCCCAATTGAAAAATTCTGGGGAATTATGAAAACGGAACTTCGCAAACATCCCAAAACTATAAAAACAGAGCTAGAATTGAAGAAAATTTGGGTAAAAACAACAAAAACACTGGGAAAATCGGTTGTACAAAATTTGATGGGTGGAGTGAAAAGGAAGGTGCGGGCATTCGGGATGGGAGACGAAATTGAATAAAACAAATGTTGTAAATCAAAACTCATTAGTAGTTCTTCATTCCCTGAAAATTTCAAGAAAATCCGATAATCAGTTTAATTTTGATGAATATATATGTGTGTGCCATTTTTATCGAATACACCCTTTAGGTCAGCAAAAAATAAAAGCGGATTCCTATTATAAAATCAGCATCAAGTAACAAATAGTGACCATGGCAACAGTAAACTAAAATGTATAAATGTTAGTTTTGTAAAATTTCAATAGATTCAATAAACTTTTTCAGGATACCTCAAATCAAGATTTTGGTGAAATACTGCTATGGCTGAAAACGAACGAGAACGTGCTTAAGCGCGAACCACTCTACACTTTAACATTTTAAAACATTTTTTGCATTTTGGATCAACCGAATGAAGAGCATATATTATAGATACGAAAGCTTGTATTATTTTTTATTTACATAAATATATACACCATTATATAAATATTTCATGGGAATGGGAGGGACCATCAGGGCACCCGATTGAAGCACTCTGCATGGGGAGAGTGGGAACGCCAACTCCCCATTGCTAACAGTTTGTGAATAGAGGGCGGGCTCTTCTCCCCGCCCAATTGGGGCATCATCATGTTAGATAGCTTGCTCTTTTGACCAATTGTTCAATCTTGTTGTTGGAAGGAGATTCTTTATATCCCTGTGGATACGTATAAGTGATGTTGCATATCGATCCACCCAACTCTTTTTTGGCCCTTCATACAACGGCATGATTAGGATAATCAGTGTTTATTAAAGCTTGATCAAGTCTAACAGAGGGGAGAGACCATTGCTGTCGAACTTAGTTTCCGTGCTACAATGGGTGGTAGTACATATCATACATCTTACATCATACATATGTGCGCATTTGCAGTAATATGGATTCTTATTATGTTTCAATTATATCAATTCACAGAAAACTAAATTTTTATGTTCAAAAATACAAAAAAAATTGTATTCGGCCATTTGCCCATATAACTACATGAAAAGTGTGAATATGTTTTGATAAAATCGTAGACTCCTGATTTTGATTCTTTGCACATGCGCCTTCTATGACGATACATATTCCTGTATTCGAAAGCAAGCTTGCCCGGTTTATTACTCTTTGTGAGATTTTTCCTTCTTTCAAACATGAGCAGTTCTTTGGAGTTTGACTGATCAAACAAATGTAACTCTCGTGATTTCATGCATTTCAATTTGAGAAATTTGAACCGACTGGTGAATTATGTGAGAAACTAATATTTGATAATTTTGAGCTCTAATAAAATTGCTTTTTTCTTATTTTACACTTGAGACGTTGTTTGGAATCAAATGATTAAAAGATATTTGGCTCAATGGCTTCCAACCCTACAATTACTTGGCATGGCATTTCACAATAGAATCTGATTTTAAATTTCGACTTTTCTCATATCCGTCCATTTGAACAATAGTTACAATAAACTTT
Source organism: Aedes koreicus (assembly GCA_024533555.2). Taxonomy (NCBI): domain Eukaryota; kingdom Metazoa; phylum Arthropoda; class Insecta; order Diptera; family Culicidae; genus Aedes; species Aedes koreicus. The sequence continues at coordinate 7,583 of JAHHFK020002078.1, read as the reverse complement.
CTCAAAACAATCTAGCCTCAAAATGACTGACGATTATCAAAACATGGTGAGAGATAATATGATCAAACTAAAGCAAAACAAATGGGACAAGTATATGAGAATTTCACAATTTGAATGAAGAATAGACATAAATAAACATTGAACTATTTTATTCCAACATCACGATCAGATCCATTCAAAAACTCATACCTGCCATGCATTAGACAAAACAAGAAATATGTTTTCTGCACTTCACCTCGGGCATGGTAAACTGAAAGAGATTTCAGCTCTGGTTCATAACGACTGAAAGAAGGTCCATTGATGCGCACCAAAAAACTCTAGCCAACCGTCACAATCCCGGTATCCGTTGACCCAAATAATTAGCTTGATTCTCTCCGCATAACAAAACGTCCGGGATACGATAATATTCTTGATATATTTCGGCCACTTGTAGGCTGGACTGCAAACATCTTGAACTGTGAAGAGAATATCGGTCGAATATTGATTTTCCCGATATATTTTTGAGAGTTGCTCTAGTGGATTATTCATTTCAAGAAAATTCCATATTTTGAGCTCTAACACTATGTCAACAGTTCCTAGTTGCCATGGAAACATTTTGCTGTTTGGAATGAAGTAGACTTATCAATGATCGAAAATGTTCGGGCTAAGAGTGCTATGCTTTTGCAAATTATGATTCTGTCACCGTAATTTAATCATTTCATTGTTCGGTTGTGTTCATGCAATCTTAGATCTAATGCGTTTGAAAATACCATTTTAAAATCTTATTTCCTTTTCTCTGCAATACATTTATGCTAATAGACAATTTTCCATTTGTCCAAACGTCAATTCGGCCAAAAATCCATTCGGCCAAACGTCTATTCGGCCAAACATCCGTATGCCAAACGTCTTTCTGCCAAACGGGGTATCATCATGCCAGCAAACATCCCAACAGGACGCTGAAGTAAAACCCTGTTGCCAAAAGCCGTGTAATTAAGTTGTACGAGCTTGTACTGACCAAGTACAACGGATGTATACAGATGGACGATGAAACTTACGTGAAAATTGACTTTGGCCAAATCCCGCGTCAACAATATTACCTTGTTAAACGTAAGGGCGATGCACCGGGTAAGTTCAAATGTGTCCTTGCAGATACATTCGCCCGACAGTTAATGATTTGTAAATGTAACGCATGCATTAAAAAAGAGACAGAGTTTACTGATATTTCATGCGATTATACTGCCATTCTAAAATCAAATTCCCTCGCTAATATCTGAAATTAGTCTTTTGATAAAAAGCATAATTTGTTGATCAAATATGCTGGTAGTATTCATAGTTTTGCATTCAACTAGTTACGTTCGTTAAAAAAATGGATATGATAACAAAATTAGCCAATGGAGATAATTAACATTATTATGCAATAACAGCAGAACTCATAACGATATCTGGGTTAACTGAACTTGTTACTTACAGGATATCAGCTTGTTATTTTCCTTTGCTAGGGTCGAGTATAAGCCGGGTGCAGGTCGTCCGACGGTTTTGCGTGACCGGAAGGTGCAGCAAGCGCTGAACCGCAAGGTGGCGCAATACTTCCACGCCTTGGGCTGGGAGGTCTGTGCGACTATACAAACGGTCAAAAAGTATTTGGTCAACATGAATACCATCATGAGGAAGCGGAAGTCAAGGCCAGCCGTGTCGGAAGCGCAAGTGGCACCCAAAAGCAGTGGTTGAAGGTGCTCGTCAAGGATGTTTTTTCTGTGAAGCACAACGTGGTTGTAATCCTGGACGGCGAGACATATCTGACGCTCGACGAGCAGTGACGTGAAGTACATCTCCCCCACGAAGTTCCCGAAAAAATTCTCTTGTGGCTGACAATCAGTAAGAAGGAGATTTCAATGCCGCCCTTTTCTTCGGGACTTGTGATCAACAGAGAGGTGTGCAGCACGAAGTGCTTACCAGAAGTTGTGGCCTTGATTAAGAAACTCCACGTGAAGGACGATGTCGTGTTCTGACCAAATGAGATGGAGCGTTTGAAGATCCCAGTCATCCTCAAGAACGCTCCATTTTTCCAACGTTCCCATCTGCGCCCAATCGAAAGTTTCTGGGCAAAGCTGAAGCGGAAACTGGAGAGAAACTGATCTATAAGGCAACCAGAGAGTTGAATACTATGCCAAGATTTTTCTTTTCGACGGCTATGGCCAAACTACCCTAAAACCACCTTAAAGGGGGTGGAGTCATTCTTGTAAAATTATGAAACAAAACAGGAATTAATGAAAATTGGTTTTGTTTTGATTTCTTTTATCGTTTTTTTTTTCATCCATTAAAAAAATCGAGCATTCAACGCTCTTTTTTTTATTGATTTTTTTTTTAAATGATCAAGTAGAGCATTAATTTAAAGTGTCGTAGTTTTCCTCTCACAATCATCCTACACTCGGTAGCAAAAAAAAATCCGAGCAAAATTTTGCTTCCAAAAAACGCCATGTTCAACCTTCTGTAACTTTGTCAATTATCAGTATTTTTGGATGGAAATTTGACAACATTCTAACTAATATATTTTAAATTTTGTCCACATTGTTTCCTATATGTTTCAAGGCTATGGTGAAATATTTAATATGCTACCTGAATGTTTCACAACAATTAAGGATTTTTCAAATAGGTGTGTCCAAAAGCTAATTTTTTTTCCCACATGTTATCAAAACTTCAAATTTATCAATTTTATCAACTTGAAATTTTGATCAAATTAGGTCAATAAGGTCTGTATCCACATTAATCCGGACACCTTCAAATCATTGTAACTTTTGAAATATTGCACGTAGGAATGAAAAATTTCACTGTTGTATAGCTGAGAGTCTATGATGAAAAAGACTATGATTGATGTTTACATTTCATGTTTAGTATTCAAGATGGCGACGAAAGAAAAACAAGTGCGCGAGCGAATTTTGTACGGGCGTACGGCAAATCCTGACTTGTCAATACGGGACCTTGCAAAAACATTGGATTTGCCTAAATCCACTGTTCACGATGTGCTCAAATCATTTTCGGAACGTTTGACGGTGAAGAGGAAACCGAGAAGTGACAAAAACATTGGACGCGCTGATCCTGTCATGGACCGAAAGGTGAAAAGGATATTAACGAAAAACCCAAATCTCTCCATTCGAACGGTGGCTCGTAAAATAGGGATGTCGCCTGTTTTTGTCCAAATATCAAAACAACGTTTGGGACATAAGTCGTATAAAGTAAAAACAGTTCCAAATCGCAACGACAAACAGAACTTGGCAGCAAAATCACGAGCTCGACGTTTGTACTGCGAATATTTGACGAAGTTTTCATGCGTTGTTATGGACGATGAAACTTATGTCCTGGAGGATTTCAAGCAGCTTCCAGGGCTGGCTTTTTATTCTGCTATGGCCAGAAATGCTACAGCTGAGCATTTCAGAACGAAGAAGGCATCGAAATTTCCCAAAAAATACTTTGTGTGGCAAGCAATTTGCACGTGTGGCAAAAAGAGTAAATCTTTCGTCACTACAGGCACAATCAACAAGAAGATCTATCAGAAAGAGTGTCTGCAGAAGCGATTGCTACCCTTCATCAAAAGTCACAAAGAAAAACCTTTGTTCTGGCCCGATTTGGCATCATGCCACTATGCTAAAACTGTGATGGAGTGGTACCAAGCAAATCAAGTGAACATTGTACCAAAAACCTCAAACCCGCCAAATTGCCCAGAGCTACGACCAATCGAGAGATATTGGGCTCTGATGAAGCGGAAGCTTTCTGGAAAGAAGCAAGGAATCAAAGACATCAAACACTTCCAGCAAATTTGGACAAAGATGGCTTCTACGATTTCTGAAGAGTCTGTACAAACCCTAATGGACGGAGTTAAGCGCAAAGTTCGAAAATTTTATGCAAATACCGAATAGCTATGTTTTGTCTTCACGAATTATTGAAACACATCCCATGAATCAGAAATAAACAACTACGACGGAAATATAATGCGAAATTTATGTTTTATTCATGTTTTGAGGTGTCCGGATTATTGCGGATACAGACCTTATATTAGTTCTAATGTTGTCAAATTTTCAGCCAAAAATATTGATAATTGACAAAGTTACAGAAGGTGGTTGAACATGATGTTTTTTGGAAGCAAAATTTTGCGCGGCTTTTTTGCTACTGAGTGCACTAATACGGCCCCAAAAGTGTTTGTAAAAGAAATCGTTTTCTGAGTGAAGCAAAACTTTGCTCTTATTTTAAAATGCAAGCGTTATCTGCAGATGTGAACGAAAAACAAAGGTTTCCGTCACTGGAGCGACAATGAATGGACAATTGTACAAAGAAGAGGATCTTCAGAAAAGAATGTTGCCATTCATTCTATTGCACGAAGGTTCCAGGAAGTTCTAGCCTGACGTAACCTGGTTCCATTACAGCCGTGAAATTATAAAATGGTATAAGGCAGAATTATGTCGGTTTTATTGCGAAAAGTATCAATCCACCTAATTGTTCAGATTTTCGTCCTTCGAAAAATGTTGGGCAATTATCAAGCGTAAATTAAACAAATATGGCAAAACAATAAGCAAACCGTCTAATATGGAGAAATGCTGGAAAAAGATGGCAGTTACAAGGAACATCATCATGGGATCTCAGTAGTGGACAGCAATTTCTGCTAGAACCAATGTGAAGAGAATGTATCGATAGGTCCGATAGCGTTCGACAGGCTGTGAAATTATGCTGCTCTTAGCATAAACTTGCTTCACATTTGCGCTCCGGAATAATATGGAGACCGTTTAAATTTCCGAGCCGTGTTTGAAATTGTACAAAAGATTGAAGGAATGCGGTGAAGGAAAAGCTGAAACTTTTTTAGCCACCGGCTTCCAATTAACAAGAATTTGGAACGGTATATTAGATCTATTCCAATCCTAACAAACTCTTTAGCTGGGAAAATGAAAGACAGATTTTAAATGGCCCATGTTTGATCGATCTTCTTATGACCTGTCGTATGGCACATTCACATCTTTACTAATATTGTGCGACAATGCATTAACCATCAATACTAGCGTCATATTTGCGATAGTTGTTAGCAGATAATTAAAGTAAATTATCAAGTAATTACTAGTAACTGGTCATGCTACGAATACTAGTTAGTGCATGTTTTACACACATTATCGATGATGATGGTGGCTGTCTTATACCGTTCATATCACCCAACTGCCTTACAGAAAGATGGCTGCCAACTAGATCACACTTATTTCGCTCATGGCTGTGCTAACCGGCTGGCTATAAATTGTTTCCATCCAATACCAGTAGCTTGGTTAGCCGACTGCATAGCAACGGTTACCTAGCCAAAGGCGATAGAGCCATCATCTACCTGGCCAGTGGTTGCTCACCAGAACACCCTCCAAGGTACTTATCACAGCCAGCTTCCAATTCAATACTGGCTCATCATCGGTCTGAACAGCTCCAGGGCTGCCGAGTGAATGAAGCACTTTACGAACGTGTACTCCTTTAACATCTTTCACTGCTGCATATGAGATCATCCTTACATACATTTGAAGTCTGTGATAGGAAAATATTTGGCATTTAGTAAATTTACTCTGCAAAACGAAATTATAAGACATCACCTTATATTTGCGTTATTTTCAATAGTTTCATGTTGAAAATCAATAATTTTCTAATCTTGACGTGCAGAAATTTTGAAAATGTTTGGAGAAACGACTAGGGTATTAACGCTCAAAACCTGACCGCGTATCGTTCGTCGTCGCAATAGGTTTTTTTTTTTAATTGAACCCCAGTATAGAAAACAAAGACGTAGTCCTACGTCCAAAAATACAAAACTTTCTTTTGTGCATAACCTTTTTATTACATGGGTAAAATTGATGATATTTTAAAATAAAAATTTGTTTAATGTGTAATGTTTGTTTTATGTGCGAAATTCCGTCACAATCTTTCAAGTGGTTATTGAGATGGCTTCCAAGCAAGAAGTGTTTCGACAGAAAATAATGGGCGCGGTCGTGGAAAATCCTGGCCAGCCATAGTTGGGAATCGACAATTCGACGGTCTCCTGTGAGGTAAAATCGTTCAAGGAGACTCAAGGATTACTTCAAGCGCAATCCGAACCATTCGATTCGGGACGTGGCCAAGAAGGTCAATTCTTCCGTCTGGTTCGTCCAGCAGACAATGAAGCGAGTCTTCAAGGTGAGGAAGGCGCCTAACCGAACCAATAAACAGAATACGGTGGTCAAATCTCGAGTCAGGAAGCTTTACCACGAGTGGTTGGAGTAGCCGAAATGCATCGTAATGGGCGACGAGACGTACATTAAAGTGGACGCTAAGCAGATCCCTGGCCTGGAGATTTTTGTCGGCAAGTCCTGCCTGGATGTTTCGAAGAAGTTCCGGAAGAAAAAGGTCGATAAATGTGCCAAGAAGTAATTGGTGTGGCAGGCGATCTGCGAGTGCAGTAAATTCAGCAAGCCGTACATAACGACCAGTACCACCAACGGCCAAATATATAAAGAAGTGTCCTCCAGAAGCGCCTGCTGCCGCTTCCTCCGGTCCCTCTGTGACACTCTGTTTTGGCCGGACATGTCATCGTGCCATTACGCGGAAACCGCCGATGAAATGGTACGAAGCCGACGATGTTGTTTTTGTGCCGAAGGAAGCAAATCCGCCAAAATCGCCAGAACTTCGCCCAACAGAAACATTTTGGGCCATTATGAAAATAGGGAAGGTCTTCAAAAACGACAAGGATTTGAAGGAGGAGTGGATGAAAGTGTTTAAGAAAGATGGCGCAAGCGTTGCACAGGATTTTATGGGTAGCGTTAAGTCCAAGCTGCGGAGCATTTATCCTAGGAGAGGAGGTTGAATAGACCAACTTTGCAAAAACATAGTTAATATGTGTTTATTTGTTCATTTTTTAACATTTGTTTATTTGTTAAAATTAACGTTTGGTGATCATTTTTATCTGGTTTTCCAATTTTTTGAATGAATTTTTTTTACAATGTTTAGTATAAAAAAAAAAGGAGTTCAGCAAAACGTCAGAAATTTTTTCTGACAAATAAAAACTTCTTGTATTTTTTCTATAAAGCTTAAAAACCTACGGAATGATGCCCTTTGATTTTTTGTTCTTTGTTTCCTCTCCCAAAAATCACCCATTTTGTGCAACCAAATTCAAAATGAAACAGACTTTTTTGTTACTACTTTTATTGTAAATACAAAAACTTTCTGGAAAGGATGCCGGATAATAAATTCTTGTCGGTTTTATACTCTTTTCTCGAAAGACATTTAAAAGAACAGGATTTTACCAGTTTTGAGACTTTAAAGTATAATCAATTTAGAAAATTGATGCTCCAGAAGCTTCAAAACACCCTTCCGCATTTTACCATCCACGCCCAGATGTTTTGCCGAAAACAGTAATTTGTGTTGATTTTTTCTCCTGATATTCTCGATGTACAGGGTGTCCGAAAATTATCCGTACAACAAAATGGTGTTAAAACTATCTTTTATTGTTGGATTAAAAAAATCAATTTGTATTGTTTGTTAAAGCAATATGTTTGAAAATTACAAAGTTTTATTTGTTCATTTCAAAATGACCGCCTCGTGCTGAGATGCACGCCTTC
>JAHHFK020002077.1:0-18609 GCA_024533555.2 Aedes koreicus | reverse complement strand
TTATGTAAAAACGAAATTGAAAAATAGCAATTTTCCCCCCACGAATGCATTTTGACGGAAATGTAGGTGATAATCCTTCTGAAATTTTTGAAGATTTCAACTTCCAAAAAGTATACACTACATTCTCTGAAGACGACCGTGATCGCGACTTCTTTGCATTCATTTCTGGAATTTTCCAACAATATATCTGTAAATCAATTACCTCCTCTGAAATTGTCAATGCACTAAGAAACTTGGATGCTTCTAAGGGGCCAGGTCCAGACGGTATTGCACCCGTATTTTTAAAAGAACCTTTCAGACGAACTTGCCCTTCCTTTAGAGCTTCTCTTTAATATGCCTCTTAAGAGCGGAACATTTCCCACCAATTTGGAAATCTTCTTATTTGGCTCCGATTTTCAAATCAGGTACAAAATCAGACACCCGCAACTATTGTGGAATTGCCATTATCTTTTGCATCCCGAAACTTTTTGAATCTCTCGTGAATGAAAGTATTTTCCAGCAAGTAAAAAATCAAATTACAAGCAAACAGCACGGCTTTTTCAAAGGTCGCTCAACCACTTCTAATCTTCTTGAATTTGTAACTTTTATTTTGAATGCAATGGTTCACTTTACGACACTATTTTTTCTTCAAATTGCAAACAATTGGAATGGAACCTGAACTGTTAAATTGCAGTCATATTTAACGCATCGCAAACAAATTGTTCGTTGTCAAAATAAAATAAAAATCCAAATACTCATATATGCAGACGACATGAAGCTCTTCATGGAAATAAATAATTCTAGTGACGCAGAAGAATTCCAGAACGAAATTAACTTATTCAACACATGGTGTAGCAAAAGCTTACTTCAACTTAACGTGAAAAAATGTAACTCAATAGTATTTAGCAGAAAAATCGAAACACCTCGTACGGAAATATTTTTAGAAAACCAAAAAGTAGAAACATGCAAAATAGTAAGGGACTTAGGCATTACCCTAGACTCTAAACTCACTTTTGTAGAACATTACAACACTATTATAAGTAAAGCAAATAGCATGCTGGGCTTCATTAAGAGGTTCAGTCACAATTTTCAAGATCCATATACTATTAAAATATTATACAGTACATATGTCAGGCCAATTCTGGAATACTGCAACCTAGTATGGAACCCGTACTGTTCCATACACGACGAACGCATAGAATCCGTCCAAAAGCAATTTTTTTAATATGCCCTAAGGAAATTGAATTGGACTGTATTTCCACTGCCATCTTATGAAGCACGCTGCATGCTTATCAATTTACAGACACTTAAGGAACGCCGCGAATTTGCAATGCTTTTCTACGTCAATGACATTATTCCACAACGTATAAAATCAGAAGAACTACTCTCGCAATTGAACTTTTATAGTCCCAGTCGGCATCTTAGAACACGGAAATTATTCTTAGAAAAGTCATACAGAACAAATTATGCAAAAAATGGCCCCATTAATCGAATGATGCACCAGTATAACTTACATTGCGAAATCATCGGCATCACCATGTATAAAGAACAAGTAAAATCTCGTCTAAAAGACAACAGAAGTAATGTATAGTATGTAAGTAGAACATTGTAACCATTGTATGTAGTCTACATTGCTTGACAAAATGAATAAATAAATGAATAACTATTGCCATAACTGGTGCACTAACCCTAAATGTATGTATGTTATGTGTGGACATCTTCTTAATGCTGGTTAGTCAGAATATGCACGTTTGATGTATTTTATTTCAGCATTTTAGGTTCATCTTGGTGTAATTGATACATATATTAGATTATATTGGCAGCCATGTCCAAACACTACACTGCACACCGAGTTATTTTTTACCACGCTAGCGCGTGTATTAAATTCACCACTTTGGCTTCGTGCTTCCAGACTACAACACCAATGCCAGTGCTCGTGTTTTGGCTTCAGACATCGTGTATGATGTTTCGGCAAACACCACAGACGAGTGTTTCCGATTGTGTCCGATTGCGGAATACACGCGTGGTTAATTTATTTTATTTCTACCCATGCCGTGCTGGTTAAACTCAATTCACCTTTTGCCCCGCCACCCCACAAGCAAGAAAACAAACCTATAAGTAAAATTATCAAACTTTTAGAATCATCCGAGGAGCAATGCTCTATCCGTGGTAACCAGTGTCATACTGGGTGTACGCAGGGATGCCAGATACTTTTTTCAAAAGTCTGTATCAATCTAATTGAAATGTCTGTATTTGTCTGTATAAGGGGTATAAGGGTTTCAATTTTGGTTGTAAGGTGCTTCAATGGAATTTTTTTTTTAAATCGCTTTTTATTGATGCTGACAAACGAGTAAAGGTGTTTATGTTATGTTTTGTAAACATCACATGAACAAAAGCTACCGCAAAAGAGATCGCGATTTCTAGTTTTATATTTAAATGTCAACTTTCCTTTCACTTCCATACATATGATTAAATCACTATCGTTTTTCAATCACTAAATATGAACATCATTAATTACAATCATGGGTACTAACCATGAGATCCAATACAAATGGTTATATCGATACAAGCAAATGGATTAGCACATCGAAAATTAAATATACTATTCTTAATATGATATATAATTCCAAATTCCAAAGTTTTAAAATACTTTTTAATTCATTTTTTATTTCTCGTTACTAAGATATGTGTGAACTTTCAGGTTCATAATGAATAGGCAAGTTTTTATACAATTGCAGCTGGGCAACAATCTGCAGGCATGTAATCACGCATGTAATTTTTATTACCATTTTATATCATATATTTTATATCTTATATACTATTCTTTATGACATTACATATTGATCTAACAGTCGCATCACTAACATTTCCGTTTATCATTACTAAGGTTTCATTTTTTATTTTTCATTTTTTATTCTGAAAAAAAACTCTTCTTCTTTTTCTTCTATTATTTTTTTTTTATTTTTTTTATTTTACTTTTTCCAGGACAAATACTTTAACTTTTTTTTTTAATTTTTAGTAACAATTTTAATTTTATTCCAGCCGTATAGAACTCCTCCCGGCTTTGTTGATAAAACTACATTCAAAACTGTTTTGTCTACCAACACCTCCTCTATGCTTCTTTAAAGCCAAAATGTGTACAAAGTGGCCCACTCTATAGACGGTTGTGAAAACAAGTTAATAAAACCTTTATAAGACCATAAAGATTTTGAAAATATTCTAGTCTATGCTATGACCACTTGAGAAGCTTCATAAAACCTTTTGGCTGCCATGAAAACCAGCATGCGGCCAAATGGCCACAGCTGTCAAACTTCACTGTGAAATCGAGGTTGGTTTTTGTTGTTCTGCTTTGTTTGATTCTCTGCTCTTCTGATTCATTTAACAGTAAATAATATCGAAGAAAAAAGGTCAAGTGATGCGGGAAATTTTGTTTGATAGTAGAATATCTAGAGCAAATTGAGTTTTTCACAGCGTATCATGTTCCAAATCATATGCGCATTTAATTTTGTGGTGAATATTGGCACGATAAGAGCCGAAAATTAATGCTCCTCGGAAATTATGCGAGTTCACAACAACAAACACAAAATTAATACAAATATATTCGATAAATTAATCATGCATTTCTTGAAAATTGATGAAATTCAATAAAGTTATCCACAAAAAATGCAGAAATTGGTCTCCGATCTACAGTTCATTTGCATTACATATAGAATTTGGTGCATTTATTTTTCCACACTTCAATTATTTCGTATACTTCAATATGGCGATTGGAAAAAAAATCACGATTCGGGCATAAAGCCAAATTATCTTCGCAATGACTACTTTAAAACTATTTGGTTATTTGGTGGCTTCCCTCAATGCCAATTTGCCGGTTAATGCATTTACTGGATGCAAAATGGTTTTAAAATTGCTTTTCAACTGACCATAATAAGATAATATGAATAAGTCCTAAAATGGAATTTCAAAACAGCATTTTATGAGTTCGTAATGTCAAAATAAAACCTTTGATAGGAGTAAAAGGAATTTGAAATAACGAGGTCTTAAGATCGTTTTAAACAAGCTGTGCAGGTTCCCATAAACCTGACTAAAATATGAAACCTATTGGCAGCTCTTGGTGTCATAATAAAACCAAATTAATTTCTAGTGGCTTTGATAAAACCTTAATAAAACTTAATAAAGCAGGATGGTTTTGGAAATGTTACTTGGGTCTGTCATTCATAAATTCTGCATTCCACTCCAACAGTTGTAATGAATTTGACGCACCTTTCTCAAACAAACCATCTAGTTGGAAGGAGATTCTCTTATTCCTGCAGTTTTCGCGTAAGTGTCTCTGATTACGGGCCTGTCCAACCCTTTTTGGCCCTTCGTACAGCAGTATGTTGAATTTAGAACCGTAACAAAGCATGATCTTTCTGTTAAGTGGAACCGCATGCAGGGCAAGGCTTACGCTAGGATGGTGGCTTCCTACATACACATACATACAAATATTTTGAATTGGAATGCTCGATCCATCAGAGATGACGAGGTTGAGCTATTTTATTTTTTACGAGTTCATACCGTTCTTCATTTGAAACCAAAGTTTTTGAAACTTTGGGGGTTTCAGTTGAAACAAAATTTGGCCAATTTACTTTTATAGCCGTCTATTTGCCTTTACAATGCACTGACCAGCAAAAGAACTGGCTCAAGGGTGACCTTCAGAAAATTACCCGTCATTGGTCTAAATTCTTCGTTATTGGTGATTTCAATGCAAAACACCGCTCATGGAATAATTCGCAGGGCAATGCCAATGTCAATATACTTTTTGATCATTGTTCTGCAGGCTAGTACACTATTCAATACCCAAACAGCCCAACTTGCTTTTCTTCAGCCAGAAATCCCTCAACTTTTGATTTGGTCCTAACTGATTCATGTCAACATTGTAGCCAATTGATTACCCATGCTGACTTTGGTTCTGATCACCTTCCAGTTACATTTGAAATATCTCATGAAATCATTTCTTATTCCATCAGTTCTACTTTCAACTACCATAGAGCTAATTGGGATCAATATCGAACATCTATGGAATACAACTTTGATCCTAATGTTCCATTGCAAACAAAAAATGAAATTAATAATGCTCTTGAATCTCTGGCTTTCTCAATAAATAGAGCAAGAGCTGCTTCAGTGCCAAAATGCGAGGTTAAATTCAATTCAGTTATAATTGATGACGATCTTCAGCAGAAAAATGTACGTAGGCGTCAATATCAAAGAACATGTGATCCCGCTATGAAAATCATATGGCGGGAATTGCAAAATCAAATTAAAACACGCTTCTCTGCCCTGAGGAACAAACATTTTGAAAATAATGTGTCAAAATTAGATCCGAGTTCCAAACCTTTCTGGCAACTCTCTAAAATATTGAAAAAACCTCAAAAGCCTATTCCAGCGCTTAAGGAAGGTGATAAAATTTTGCTCACAAATGCGGAAAAAGCTCAAAAACTTGTTAAGCAGTTTGCGAGCTTCCATAATTTCAGTTTGGGTCTTACAAGTCCTATTGAGGATCAAGTTTCCAGGGAGTATCTGAATATTTTCTAACAAGAAAATATTTTTGATGATTCTTGGGGAACTGATTTGGATGAAGTAAAAACTATAACTAAAAAATTTCAAAATATTAATGCACCAGGTGATGATGGAATTTTCTATATCCTAATCAAAAACTCCCCGAGAGTACTTTTTTTTTCTTGGTAAAACTATTTAACAGATGTTTTCATCTTCCAGTGTGGCGAAGTAGCAAAATTCTTGAAGATCGTCCAAGAACAATCTTCAAGAATTTTGCTTTCGGAATGTTGTACCGAAGTGACGAAGTGGTGAAGGATCGGCATGAAGCTACGTTGCACAGCTGCCAATCGTGCAATCGTCCCGATGCGGCGGAACCCGATATGGTAGAGTGCAGTAAATGCAAGCTGTGGGAGCATTTCGGCTGTGCCGGAGTCGATGCGAGTATCAAACGTACGGATCGGCAATACGTTTGTAAGTTGTGTTCCGTCAAACAAGGGGCAATCAGTAAGCAGACGAGCAAGCAGCTAATACAAGGTTCTGATCGCCCGATTCGAAACACACGGGCAAGTTCTAAAAGGAGCCAACGAGATCCGGCAGCAAGTGTCACGTCGAGTGTTCGGGCAGCAATGCTGGAGGCCCAGCTGAAGATTGCGGAAGAAGATCTGCAGCGACGAGAACGCGAGCTATTAGACCAAGCCGAGATGAAGAAAAAGGAGTTGGAAGAATCGGAACGACAGTTTGAGGAAAAGAAAAGGTTGGCAGAAGAAGAAAGAAGTCTACGCGAAAGGAAGCTGAATGAAGAAAAGGAATTAAAAGATATGCAGTCGCAGCTTTGGAAGGAATCGATGGAACTTCGGAAGGAATTGATTCGTCAGGCAGCGGAGAACAACAGCAGAACAGGGTCAATACCGGATTCAATCCAAAGGGTATCGGAATGGTTGGACGAGCATACAGGTGCTGGAGGATTAGAGGGAAATCCAGTGGGAGACAATAACAATCCAATTAACGTCAATCCCCACTCTATCAAGGTTCCCGCTAACCCAGCGCAGCAAGTTATGGGTCAAAATCCACTCTTGGGTGAAAATCTTTCCGGACAACCAGCAGCGTTACCTGATGAGCCATATCGACCATTGCATCATTCTACCCCGCTTTCGGATCGTAACCCTGGTCGTTTTAATTCGAACGAACAACGGCCTAGACGGAAAACTGACGGCAACCAACCAGCGGTTTCAAATCCCACCGTACTCACTCAACATCATATTGCTGCAAGACAATGGCTGGGCAAAGAGTTGCCAGTATTTAGCGGAAACCCCGAAGATTGGCCTATATTTATAAGCAGCTTCCAACAGTCTACAATCGCTTGCGGATATACGGATGCAGAGAACCTCATTCGGCTCCAGAGGTGTTTACGAGGCCGAGCTTTAGATACGGTTAAGAGACGCTTGCTTACACCATAAAGGGTGCAGAACGTCATACAGACCCTGCGCACTCTCTACGGACGACCTGAAATCCTCATCCATGCGCTAATCGATAAGATTCGTCACGTGTTGGCTCCCAGACATGACCGACTCGACACCTTGATCGATTTTGGGCTTTCTGTGCAAAATCTCGTGGATCATCTGATCGCGGCTGAGCAGAGAGACCATCTTTCAAACCCGATTCTGATGCGGGAACTGGTGGAAAAGCTACCGGGGTCGATGCGGCTGGACTGGGTTGCATACAAGAGCCGTTTCCAGACAGCAAACCTGGAAACATTCGGCAGTTTCATGTCGGGACTGGTGAATGCAGCGAGCGAAGTAACATTCGATCTGCCAGGAAATAGTAGTACCTGTAAGTTCAAAGAAAATCAGAAGCCGGGACGAAAAGAACGTGTATCCGTCTATGCGCACACTCCTGGGCTATCCGAATCATCACAGGTAGGTGGCTCTAAAACAGTATCAAAACCATCGACCAAGTCTTGTATGGCATGTGGTCGCGAGGGTCATCGAGTGGTGGATTGTCCACAATTCAAATCTGCCAACGTTGACGAGCGAAGGAAATTTGTTCAACAAAAGGGGCTCTGTAGAACGTGTCTCAATAGCCATGGCAAGTGGCCATGTAGATCGTGGCGAGCCTGCGAAATCGAAGGGTGCCGCCAGAAACATCACACCCTCCTCCACTCGTCCTCTCCGCCTGGAAATGTGGTCGTTTCCGCAAGTCACATGTCGCTCGGGGAATTTTCTTGGCCTGTCTTCCGCATATTGCCAGTAGTTCTCTTTGGAAATCACGGTCCACTGATGGTATTCGCTTTCATTGACGAAGGTTCTTCATTTACTTTATTGGAAGACTCTGTTGCCGAGAAGTTGGGAATTTCAGGACCGACAGAAGCACTTACTCTTCAGTGGACAGGCAACGTTAAGAGGATCGAACCAAAATCTAAGGTGATAAAGGTCGATATCTCTGGGAAAGGTAATTCAACCAAATACCAGCTTGGCCATGCTAGGACCGTAAGCAGTTTACTCCTACCGTCACAAACTCTGAAGTACTGCAAATTGGCTCAACAATTTCCCCCATTTACGTGGCTTACCGGTGGAGGAATACGAAAATGCTCAACTGAAGTTGCTGATCGGGCTGGATAATCTTCGTCTATGTGTTCCACTAAAACTCCGGGAAGGGAGTGCGAACGATCCTATCGCTGCCAAGTGTCGTTTGGGGTGGAGTATATATGGGAGTATACCGGCCCATAACCGTACGGAAGGTGTTGTTAACTTTCATGCTGCAGCGTTGCCTGACCTTGATCAAGAAATGAATGAACAGATGCGGGATTACTTCGCTATGGAGAATGCTGGAGTGGCTGCCCCGTGTAACCAACTCGAGTCGGAAGCGGATAAGCGAGCGATCCAAATTCTTCAAAATTCGACACGTCGCACAGAAGATGGAGCTCGTCTTGAAACGGGGTTGTTGTGGAAGGTCGATAATCCGGACTTCCCCGATAGTTATCCGATGGCTGTTCGGCGTCTGGAGTCACTGAAACGAAAATTACAAGCAAATCCACGATTGGCAGAGCAAGTTCACAGCCAGATAGCTGATTACGAGCATAAAGGCTATGCACATAAAGCTTCGCTTACCGAGTTGACGTCTACACCGGCAAACCGGGTCTGGTATTTACCTCTAGGGGTCGTAACCAGTCCGAAGAAACCCGACAAGGTCAGATTAATATGGGATGCGGCCGCTAAAGTAGGAGAAACTTCATTCAACTCCAAGCTACAAAAGGGACCGGACCTGTTAACGCCACTTCCGAAGGTTCTGTGTCAATTCCGACAGTATCCAGTGGCAGATTCGGGAGATCTGATGGAGATGTTCCACCAATTAAGAATACGGTATCCGGACTGCTTGTCCCAACGCTTCGTGTTTCGTCTTCAGCCTTCCGACTACCCGCAAATTTATATCATGAACGTAGCCACATTTGGGTCGACTTGTTCTCCAGTATCTGCGCAATATGTGAAGAACCGGAATGCCAACGAACTGTCTGACGAGTTTCCCCGTGCTGCTGAAACCATAATCAACAAGCACTACGTTGACGATTATCTCGATAGTTTTCGAACAGTCCAAGAAGCGATAGAGGTAGTAAATGAGGTGAAATTCGTGCATTCAAAGGGAGGTTTCACCTTGCGTCACTATTTGTCCAATGAAGCGGAGGTCCTGCGAGGAATTGGTGCAGTTGTTGCGGACGAAATCAAGGATTTGGTACTGAAGAGAGGAGGAAACGTCGAATCAGTGCTCGGGATGAAATGGATACCGGGAGACGACGTGTTTACACATTCCTTTGTCATGAGAGACGATCTGCGGCCCATCTTGGAAGACAGCCATGTTCCTACAAAGCGCGAGGTCGTCAAAGTGGTTATGACCTTGTTTGATCCACTTGGACTCATTTCGTTTTTCCTCGTTCATGGAAAAATCCTGATTTATGATATTTGGGCCAGCTGTACGGGCTGGGATGATACCATTCCCAAGGACCTGTTCGAACGCGGGCGTACCTGGACGAATCTTTTCCCAACTCTGGACCTCCTGCGTATTCCGAGGTGCTATTTTCAGCCAGCCATCCCAGAAAATATTAAAATCTTGCATGTGGAGCCAAGGAAGCGCATACGCGCTACCGCGCAGAAATGACGCCAAAATACAAGTGGCGTTTATCGGCCCAAGACAAAGGTCGCTCCGCTTAAAACTCTGTCCATTCCTAGACTCGAACTCAACGCCACCGTACTTGGAACCCGTCTGTTGGAGACCCTTCAAAACCATTACAGTATTCCGATATCTGAAAGGTTTCTCTGGAGCGATTCGGAGTACGGTAGTGTCGTGGATCCGCCCCGATCACTGTCAGTACCACAAGTTCGTAGCCTTTCGCGTCGGGGAGATTCTGATGACTACAAATCCGACGGAGTGGAGATGGGTTCCCACTAAGCTCAACGTTGCTGACCAAGCAACAAAATGGAACAACGGTCCGATACTCACGATGGACAATCCGTGGTTTCGTGGGCCAAACTTATTGTTCGAACCTGAAGCGTTGTGGTCTCAACAGCGTCCGTCAATGTTTACGGAGGAAGAACTTCGCTCTACTACTACCGTCCTGAGTCACCTTACACCGTAAGCGGGTGGTTTCCGATAGCAGTTACTCGGCTTAACTCATGGACGAAGCTTCTGCGAACCGTGGCAAATGTGACGCGCTATGTGAATAACTGTTCCCGGAAAAAAACGCCAAGAACGTCTCCTGTTGGGTCTGCTCATCCAAGAGGAGTTAAAACGCGCCGAAGAACTACTGTGGAAGATTGCTCACTAGGAAGCATTCCCGGAAGAGCTATCGATACTCAGCAAGTCATGGGGCGCACCCGAGAAACGACATCGTATTGTGCACAAATCTAGCTCGACGTGCAAGACATGGCCTTTTATGGATGATCGTGGAGTCCCCACAATGCGTGGAAGGATCGGTGCTGCTCCGTACATTCCAACGGAAGCTAAGTTTCCATCGATTTTGCCAAGAAACCATCTAATAACATTCCTGATTGTGGACTGGCTCCATCGCCGTTTCAAGCATGCTGACAGGGAGACCGTCGTAAACGAGATTCGCCAACGATTTGAGATATCCAAGCTTAGATCGCTGGTGGAAAAGGCTTGCAAAAAATTGCGTCTGGTGTCGCTGTCAGCTGCTCCCCGTCCTCCGGCAGGCAATGGCACCACTACCAGCAATGCGTCCCACATCATTTGTTCGACCCTTTTCGTTTGTCGGACTTGACTACTTTGGACCTGTCTCACGTTAGAGTTGGTCGAAGTCTCGCTAAACGGTGGATCTGCCTGTTCACCTGTCTGACGGTGAGAGCGGTGCATACGGAGGTGGTACACTCTCTTAGTACTGAATCCTGCATCATGGTCGTGCGTCGCTTTGTGTCTCGTCGTGGCCCCCCAAGTGAATTCTGGTCCGACAACGGGACGTGCTTCCAAGGGGCAAACCGAGAACTGAAGGAAGAAATAAAGAAACGAAATGATGCCCAAGCACTTACCTTCACCAGCACCGATACCAGCTGGAAGTTCATCCCACCCGCTGCACCCATATGGGAGGTGCGTGGGTAAGATTAGTACGATCCGTCAAGGTTGCAACTGGAGCAGTTTGGGGTGCTGCTCGCAAGCCCGACGATGAAGCCCTGGAGACTGTTATCGCAGAAGCTGAGGCCATGATTAATAGTAGACCACTCACCTTCGTGCCTCTGGAGTCAGCTGATCAGGAGGCGTTGACCCCAAATCATTTTCTGTTGGGCAGCTCTACTGGGGTCAAAATTCAGCCCACGGCTCCCGTGGATAGCCGTTCAGTACTTAGGAGTAACTGGAAACTAACGCAGTCCATAACCGAAGAATTCTGGTGGCGATGGATAAAAGAATACTTGCCAGTAATCACTAGTAGATGCAAATGGTTCGAGGAAGTAAAGGATCTGGAAGTCGGTGACCTCGGATTTTTGGTCAGTGAATCAGCAAGGAACCAATGGCTGAGAGGACGCATCGAGCAGGTGTTCCCTGGTAAGGACGGTAGAGTTCGTCAGGCACTTGTGCGTACCGCAACGGGAGTTCTTCGACGACCAGCTGTCAAGCTCGCCGTTTTGGACGTCGGATTGTAGCAAACCTGGTTCCAGGACTATTGAAGGTCACGATGATCACCAAGGTCTACGGGTGGGGGAATGTGGCGATGGACCCCCCGTTGCAACGAAGCAACGCGTGCGGAACGCTGAAAAGAACCATCGCACTCCACTTCACGATGGTAGTGGATATCAACAGCTGTCATCGATGTGATCGAGTGGAAAATCGAAAATACAATGGTACAGGGGAATTCGCAGAGTGCAGTGGAATTCATAAACAAACTGATTATTCCTAATTAAAACTAGTTTTGCTAAATCTATGAACATTTATATATATATAGAAAATCAGGAATTACACCTATTCTGTAACTCTGAAGTAAGTCTAATCTCTTAAAATCAAGCTTATGAAATTATAATACATAAATCGCAATCTAAATGTAGACTTTGTAGAACTACAACGTGAAATCTGCTGACTCTCACATCCAATTATTATCGGCTTACCAAAATTGTGAGTAAATACTAAAGTAACTAAAATTGAAATGAAATTCAACTAAACTCATAATTTACAGCTTGAAGCTAACAGCATCAAAACCCTGCGTTTGCTATCGTGATTTGGGAAACATATCGTCCAAGAACACTGAACGAGCGCTGCAATCGGAAGTATGGGGAAATGACGATCTTTCACCGATGGCGAAGGTTGTTGTGCTTCAATTGATTTTATAAAATTAAAACTTACAGTTGAATCTGCTCGTCGTAGCGAATCTTGTTGTAGTAGATTGGATCCCGTTCCATCAAGATTCGCTGCGTTGGGAGGGGTTTCGGCGGAGCAACGCTATACAGGACGGTGACCTGTCCACGGAATTCCTCCTTCTATCATCGGCTCGGAGGGGTCCTGTTCCGAGCCGTACTGCCACCGGTTCAGGTGGCTACAGGTGGCATCCTGGTCTACAGGCATGGTCCAAGTGCCCCCAACGAGAAGGAGCATCACCAGTGGCCACCGATGTCGTTGCCACGGAAACCGTGGCGCCATCTTAGGTACAGTGTATAATGTAATAGTGTGTTGTTTTGAATCGCACGCACTTTCGGTTCGGACGGAGCTCAACTAACGATGCTCTCGCGGCGGAATCTGAGTACGGACTAACCAGAGCGTTGAATTCTCCCTCGATGTTTCACAACCACGAGACGAGCGGAAACGCACCAAGCACCGCGGCGGCGATGGCTCTAGGCGCATGTGATTTGTTTGATGCGATGCCATCGACGCTGAGGAGTGAGATGAGGGACGCGCTACTCACATGAGAGTATATACTTCCATCGGCACTTTTTGTAAACTGTAACTGTGCGGAGAGAGTGTGAAGGCATTCACAAAGAGAACGACGACGCATTTGAATATTCAAATCGAGCGTGCATCCATATAGCCAAGCTGGACATGTAAAGCTTCAAGCAGAAGAATTGAATCGAATATTGAATTCTAATTTACGTTGGTACGCACGAACCAGAAATAGATTGCCGGGCAAAAAACATCGCTTATGGCGATTTGTGTATGAAGAATTTACACTCGCAAATAATGGAGAATGACTTGCAGCAAACGGCACAGGAACGAATCGATTTTGCGAGTTGTTTGGCGAGAAAGCTTGTATGAACCGGAAATAACGGTTCCATGTTTAACATATTCGGGATATCCATATCGTTGTAGATTGTAGATATAGGTACTAAATACAGTTTGCATTTATCATTCCGAATGGTGCAGAAATATTGTCGAAATATGGTAAACATTTCTTCATATGTTCATATTTGGTTGATAATTGTTTCACGGTTCGAGTGACCGTTTCCATTGATTACTTCTTCTAATGTTCAAGGTTTTCTTTTGAATTGGATGTTGTCAGATGCCAAGACATACCCGAGCCAGTTTTGAGATCCACTTGGGAAGGATTTCAGTCCCTGTAGGATGCGTTCCCCACCATAAAGCCCATGTAATCAATACACAAAAATAAGACTCAACCCGATTTTTAACCATCTCTCAACGTAACAACATCAGCATTAATTGTATTTAAGTGTCCTTTTTCTTCTAACATTTCTAACGACGGTTCTCTGAACAGTACACTCTACGACACAACAACAGAAAAAAAAAGATAACATGGTATTAAGTATTGAATAAGTGTGAGAGGAGTGAATTGTCTTGAGCTCAAAATAGCTCCGGAATCGATCATACGTTTACATGACTGGCGGTCGAATTTTCCCATACAAAGAAAACGTCCGTCAAATGTCCAGCTTAAAGATCCTCGTGTTCCTCTCTGAAGCACTTCAACAGTTCCAACATGAGAAAGACTCCGCCTATGTGGATTTCCATATCGCACCTATACCTGCGGAACCATCCCGTGTTCGGTAGCTGCTTGACCCCGTCCCGCACGACGTACAGCAGAAGACTTAGGTTCTAAATTTCAAGAAAAAGATTTCATTTAATCAATCGTTTGCATCAGGATACAAAAACAAAAAAACTAAACTCACGGCACATAATTCATGCAAATCTTGCGCATCGTACGAGAAGTCCGAGGGATTCCTGATGAAACTCTGGCACAGTCGCTTAATTTCTTCCACTAATCGTTTCAGCATGATTCCCCGAGCGTTCTTCTGCTGCTTCGTTTGACTGACGGGAAACATCGTCATCCATGTTAGCAGTTCCAGACACTTGTAGGCATGTGAATCGACGTAATAAACGGAAGTAAACCCGGCAAATAGCTTCGGAATCAGCTTTGCAACTCGCAGTCTAATCTGGATTGAAAAACGAATATTGTTCATTCGTAAGTGGGACTTCACATGCCGCCGTAACCTTCCCCGATCACAAAGACGACCGGAAATGGTAAGCACATCGAAGTTGCAATCCTTCACGTCGACTTCCGGTATGTCCAACAACAGCATCAGAGTCACCGTTTTAAGATAGGCAAGCGTTCCTTCGCCGAATAAAACATTTGGATCCTCCTCCTTCCTCGTGAGCTGCTCATTTAGATAGGCCAGCAAGTTAGCCATAATCTCGTCGTCCAATGAATTGTTAATATAGTGAATTGATGAGACAGAATAGTAAATAATACTCCACAACTCATCGCCGTATTCATCCCCCGTTCTCATGTTTAATTGCAGTGTCATTCTGAGGATTTCCTCGGCATCGTTCGAATAGATCTGCTTCTCAAAACTGATTTCCATCACTGTTGACAATATCTGAATTCCCATTTTCTGGAAATCCGAATTTTCCTTACCTCTCAGCAGTTCTATCCCCAACTTTTCCAAAAACGAAAGCATCCTCTGCCCGAAGAGAACATACAACTCAAAATCCTTGATGAAATCGACCAATCGGCAAAGGCTGTGCAGATCACCCGGCCGGTATTGCCAGCCGTGCATTCCCAGCTGACTTCCATAGTAGTGGAATAACCAGTTCCGAATACCCGCGTTCGTGTTGAGAATTTTCGCAACATCGTCGTTAAACTTTACCAACCGTTCCAATGCGAGAGCGTTTTCGTCATGATAATTTATCTCAAATAATCCGCTTGTCGAATAGCAACTGAGCTGCTCTAGGAAGACCAACACAAAGTACTTTTGAAATTTCTGAACCACTCCGACTGTCGGATCCAACAACGGGTGCCGGTTTAGTTCGACCCAGTCTAACAACGGGGGTAGCGTGTATGGCAACCGCTTCATCCATTCCTTCTGATGCTGTTCCGCTTGAATCAAGTGAGGCCCAAATATCCCAGCCGCTAATATGTATTTCTCCAATTCATCAATAGCGCCACCTACATTTTAAGCAGTATAACTTTCTGAAACATTTCACAAAAGGTCGTCCATGTATGACGTAAATTTTAGTCTGTACGTAAAGTCGACAAACACTGCTCGCTCACCTGTATAATTTGAATTGTTTTTCTCTCAAATTGCGAATTATAACAAATGGTGTTGAACCACTGTAACTTATTGCTATCGATAGTAGAATAAACATAGATGAGCGGGAGACCCTTAGTAGTATCCAAAGAAACGCCAAACCGTATGGAAATGTTCGTTTGGATACAACAAGGTGGAACGTTTGGATCTATGTCGGCTTATTTAAGTTTAATCTACTATGTATAGTCCAAACTATTATTTTAAACCATGGTACAACGCAAGCAAAGGGCGATGAATAAACTGAACTCATGGGCGGGCACGCGCGCGCGCGCGTTTGTGTGTGTGTGTGTGTGTGTGTGTGTGTGTGTGTGTGTGTGTGTGTGTGTGTGTGTGTGTGCGTTAAAACAAACTCAAGTCATAGAACGTTTGGAAAAACCACATGAAAAATGAAAAGTGATGTACTAAAGTGGGAAAACCACATTGATAAAACCCCGTGGAATAGTTAGCAGATGCTTTCAGCTAGCTGGTGTGAAAATTGTACATTCGTATGCTTCAAAAAACTCAAGTTATCGAGCAATTTGTAAGAACTTGTAAAAAAAAATTGAAGAAAAATGAAAAGTGATGTACCAAAGTGGGAAAACCACATTGATAAAACCCCGTGGAATAGTTAGCAGATGCTTTCAGCTAGCTGGTGTGAAAATTGTACATTCGTGTGCTTCAAAAAACTCAAGTTATCGAGAAATTTGTAAGAACTTGTAAAAATTTGGAAGAAAAATGAAAACTGATGTACCAAAGTGGGAAAACCACATTGACAGAACCCCGTGGAATAGTTAGCAGATGCTTTCAGCTAGCTGCTGCGAAAATTGTACATTCGTATGCTTCAAAAAACTCAAGCTATAGAGCATTTTGTAAGAACTTGTAAAAATTTGGAAGAAAAATGAAAAGTGAGAGAAAAAAAAAAAAAAAAGAGAAAACCAAAAGAAAAAAAAAACCCCAGAAAAAAAAACCACAAAAAATACAAAAAAATAATAAAACTAACACACTCAAATGATTTTATAATGACAGCAGGCGCAACAACCACCACCACCAGCTGATGATGATGATGCTTTAAAATAAAACCACAAAAAACACAAAAAAACACTCAACAAGAAAGGATATAATACTTCATTCGCACAACACCAGGCTGGCAATGATGATAAAGAATGAAATTACATTCACCCAAATAACATTTGAACCTAGACATCATTGCATTAGAGGTGAAAATCGTTGCATTAGAAGTGAAAAGTGAAATGAATCTCTATATGCATGCCACACAGAGAAGAGTTTTATAGTCATTTTTAATATTACTGGGGGTCAGGATGACTATGGTAGTATATTAATTTTGGACCTACTATCATGGTCAAAATGACTCTGACACAGAAAAACTCGAAGAAATCCAAATAAATAAGAATAAATATTTTCTACCGAAACCTTTAATCATTGTTGGAGACTCATACACTCATTACTCACAATGGGATCCAGCAACACAAGATGCGAGAGGCACAGAAATAACCAAATTAATTGACGAACATGGACTTATTACTCTAAATGATGGCCAAATAACATTCATTCACTCTGCAACACGAAACGACTCACTTAGTACGTCTGCCATCGACGTCACAATATGCAGCCCTGAGCTTGCTGCAAACCTAGCCTGGTGAATTTGAAGATTATCTAGAAAAACGACAGGAATACACAATCGACCAAATGCCCACCCACATAAGAGAAGCTTTAATATCATCAATTCCAAGAACATCAGAACACCAAAAACCAAACGGAAACCGCTATCAAAAAAACCCCAAAACCACCAAAGAAACAAAAAAAAAAAACCCACACCAAACCACCAAACCACAAAAAATTAACATCGCTGAACAACAACCAGTAACATTTCCTCAGCCAACGGACTCATTATATACCAGAGAATTCACAATCGAAGAATTGCTCTTCCAGCTGGACACACTCAAAGGAACAACCCCCGGACCCGACAACATTCACAACGAAATGTTAAAACGTACAGGGTGCGGCAGAAAATCATGCGAAAATGTTCAAACTTGAGTATTGGGTTAATTCGTGTAGCTAGTGACAAATTTCTGTCAAAAGTGTATTTGTTTATGTTTACTTTCAAGTGCTGCATCCAAACATTCTATTTGTTTTATTGCAAATTCATCAAAATGTTCGCGAAAGAAGTGATCACCAGTTTGTTGCTCGCCCAGAAGAAGCCGAAAGAAATTGCCAAGGTGGTAGGGTGCCATTTGGCAACAGTTTACCGAATAAAAAAGTCCCTGCAGGATGGTCCTAAGCAGCGGAAGCCGGGAAGCGGACTTCCACGCTTTGCACGCACGCCGAACGTGATCAAATCGATCCGTGCAAAAATTGCTCGCAACCCGGTGAGTTCCATAAGAAAACTTGCAAAGGAAGTCAATATTTCGGAGAAATCCATGCGGAGAATCATCAAAGAAGACCTGCATGCATCCTCCAGAGCCAGAGTGAAACGCCACTTGATTACGGACCGGGTCAAGGAACTACTAGTGACTCGTTCCAAGTGATTGCTTTCCTTGTTGAAAAGGGAAAAAAATGATAATCCTGTAATCCGACGAAAAGCTTTTCAGCATCGATGCTGAGGCCAACAGCCGCACGGACCGGTTCATTTCACCGCAGAAAATGGAGAGCGTTCCGAAAAAAGTGAAATTCAAATTTCAAATCAAACATCCGGCTGGTGTCATGATGTTTGGCTTGGTGGCGTCCAACGGTTTGAAAATGCCACCTGTTTTCATTGATGCTGGAGTAAAAATCAATACCGAAGTGTATATCGGTATTTTAAAGGACCAAGTGCTTCCCTGGGTGAAGGCCAACTTCTCCGAGGACCAAAACGTTGTCCTACAGCAGGATGGAGCGCCGTGTCACACGTCCAATCGAACCCAACAAAGGTTGAACGATAACATGAAGTTTTAGCCGAAGGATTTGTGGCCCCCTAGCAGGCCAGATCTTAATCCTTTGGATTATTCAATTTGGGCATATGTTGAAGCACGAGCCTGCAAAACATCACACCCTAGTGTGAAAACCCTGAAGTCAACCATAACACGCACAT